>VZTO01015933.1:5806-25662 GCA_013400615.1 Syrrhaptes paradoxus | reverse complement strand
CTGCTGGACAGTGAGAACTGTGACCCCTGTGGCCAGGGACACCCCCACCATCCTCTGCTTCCTCCAAGGATTGAGTGACTTGTCTTTTATATCATTTTTGAGTCTAGATGATGATTGTTGATATCAATACAGCAAGCCATGTAGTAAGATCTGACTCAATGTGCAGAGGGCCCAGGTGATGAGGAGCTGCAGGTGAAGCTGTATTATAAATCCTGTATTGCCCTACTTATAAACTGTGCTCCATTGATTCTGTTTGTAGAACTCTTGTGCCACTCTAATCATAAATTCTGTGCTATACTAACCATAATATCCTGTTAAGAAAACAACGCTTTGGTTGTAACTACGATTTAGTGCCGTCATCATTCTGTCAAGGGTCCCTACAAGAACCCATCTGTAGGTTGGTGTCAACCCAAGGTGACAGCAGTCCAAGCACATATTGTACAAATCAATTCCTTCTTCTGAATATAACTTTGTGACCAACAAATAAAAGCTCAGCAATCTTCAACAAGTGACCAGAGAGGTCACTTGCTGTGGGTTTGGTCAGCATGCACAAGGCAACAGCTCCTGCTCGGCACCAGCCCAGGCCACCTCCACGGGCACTGCTCACATGTCTCCAGCCATCTCCTGAGTCACATTTTCACCACCCGCCGGGTTTGTCTTTGAGCCGCTATCGGCCTTCTCAGGGCTTAGGGGCTGAGGCCATCTCACAAAACCTTCCTGATCAGCCCATTTCCCACAGGAACACGAATGCAAGGCGCCTTTCTTCTGCAAATACAGCCTCCACACCCATCCCACTCCTCTGCTGCTGGGACACAAGCTCGCAGGGGCCATGGAGAGAGAGGGATGTTGGGCACGGAGCCGCAAGGAGCTGGGAGCAGGGGCTGGTGCAGCACAGCTCTCTCCTGAGACAGTGGCAGGTATGCGGAGCAGCAGAGGAGACGATGAGCTACTGGGAGAGAGGGAATCCAAACTGGGAGAGTAGAAAAGGGAGGGAAAGGAGGCTCAGGGAGCTGCTGTCTTATGAGCTGTGTTCCCCGAGATGTTATCAACAGCTTTCACAGGCGTTCTCTCAGAAATAACACAGAGGTCACACACGAATATACCATCATTACAAATTAGTGAAGACAAGCAACACACAGTGACTGTTCGTAACGCTGTGCCACAAAAAGGGGTTATCGCTAGTTTTCTTAGCTGCAGGGGTTTTATGGGTTATGTAATGTACATGCTTTGTCTTCATAATCAGTGTAACCATATCAAATACAACAAAAACAACAGAGAAAAGGGCTAATTTAAAAACCCACATAAGAGTACAGTTATGTTTAAGCCTCAGTCATTAGCCTACCTACTATTGTTGTAGTCAGATTTGGTGCCCAAAGGAACAGGAGATTATTAAGACCCAAGACACTAGCTTAACTTATCCTGCAGGAAAAGTTTAATACCTACACGTGTGAAAGTGACATTCTTATCACAATTCTTTGCTTAATTTAGATCCTTAATGTTCACTTTAAGTACGGTCTTTAATATACTTTTTACAACAGAAGACTGTGAGTATATAATACAACTGCACGGAGCTGCGGCAGTGCAGACACTACCGTTCATGCTTGTGTCCGTCTGAACTAAGAATTTCTCTGCTATTACCAAAAATTCCCAGTTCAACCAGGCTGAGGCTGTCAGTTAGCATTTTGGGGTTGGGAGGAATTTGTTACCATTCATTCAGGCATAGAAGCTTTCAACACTTGGCTTAATTGGACAATTAACAAAAAAAACCCTGAAGCCCAAGAGACAGTAGAATACAACTGAAGAGAAAAAAACAAGTCCAGGAAAGTAATTTACCAACTAGTGTCCATGCAAAGGCACAATTCTTTCACAACTTGATTTTTTTTTTCCAAACTAAACTTTTTTCTCCCAACTTGAGGGGAAATCGAGTTCATGAGTGCAATTGTAGCAGAAGCCTGTTCTTGTAGTCTTGTTTTTCCCTGGTTATTTTTGTTACCTTTGGATGGGTGCTCAATGGAGACAAAACACGTAAGAGCACGCATCTGCTGAAAAGTATTCTTAACAGCAAAAGTGGTTAGAGTGCATTGCCTTCGCACTACGACGTGAAAATGGAGCCCCACCATCTGAGCAAGTCAGATTTACAGTAATAAACGTCACTATAACCAGTATGTTCATTACTGCATTTCGGTTAATCTAATTTTGGCAAATATCATATATAAGGAATTATTCCATAATAATGAAATTATAATGAACATGATTCCAGTTGCCTACCCAGTAAACTCCACCAACTATGGAAACCACTGCCTTTTCTGTTTCTCAACAGACTAACACTTATTGTTTTTCCTTCTGGCCAGCTGAATCAAATCAGTTGATAGTATTAGCAACACTGGCTTGGACTGCCAGTGGAAAATTGCTGTCACTTTGTAGCTAAAGAAAATTCAAACTAAGAGGAATTATTTGCAATGTGTTATTAGTAAAAGCAAACAGTAGCTACCATGAAGACCAACAAATAGGAAATCATACTGTACTTGTACAACTCACATGTTTGAAGACCTACCTCCTCCTCCACCTCCTCCTCCAGCTGCCTTGTCCAACAATACACTTTCATCTGATAAATTCAAAAGCTCATGCCTGAAAGATTTAATACACATGCGTCAACAGTGACATACACTTTGATAACCAGAAGTTACAGCCTACAGTTACAGCCTCAAGTTACTGCTGAAGGATCAGAAAGAAAAGAAACAAACAAAACCCAACAGTGGACGTTATGATCCCAAACATTAAATTCCAATTAACATCAAAGTATTTTAAGAGCAGGTTGGAACCCTACCAACAAAAACATTTTTCATGCCTGATACCAATACCCACCCGAGCCATAACATTTCATGGTAACATACAGATCACATTAAAATTTTCTCTGAGGTCTAAGATGCACTTCACCAGGAAAAAAAAGTTCCAAATCAAAAACTTAACCTTTAAAAACAAAAATCTCAAAGGAGACATTTCTGTTTTCCAAATAAATCTAGTTTTATCCATATTAGAGCAACAAAAAATTTAAAAATTCTGACATTTCTCACAGAGCTGAATTGTTTTTTGAGCGGTTCTAGTTGCCACACATTACAAAACCAATGTACAGAATAAATTAATTGCTGTTAACAACTAAGACAAATTTGACAAGAGTAGGTGCCAGCAGTGCATAAATGTTGAAATCTACACACAGTGTCTGATTTTAAGTGAGCCAAAAGGCCCCTTCTTCCTCTCTTCTGGTTATCTGCAAGAATTAGGATGACAGAAACTGAACATACACCTCCAAAATCTGAGAAATTAGCATCCCTGCTAAAGGCAGCATGCACAGAGGCATGGACTGCCACTGCCACCAGTCTGGGTGTGACCACTGCCATCAGCAGATCCCTATCCACTTGGAAGACTCTTGGATTAGTCCCTATGCCACCGAACAACAGTAAAATATCAGCTGTTACTCACAGAAGCTTCACTTAAACTGTAAATGCCCATCTGTGGTGTGAAACATCACATCTGCCTGAACCAAAACTATAAAAGGTAAATACCCACCCACTCCCAAAGCTGCAAACCGCTCTGCCACAGTCGTACCCACAGTACTGGATCTCAAAGGGCTCTGCAGCTCCGGAATGCAGCACGGGGCATCCACAGAACCCCTCTCTGCACACCCTGAGTGCAGGCTCAGTCCAGGCTCCCTCCCAGTACCACCTGCCATCGCAGCAAGTCATGGTTCTTCCAGGAAAGACACCAAGGCAAGAAAGAAGCAAAAGAAGAAATAAAGGAGCAAAAGAGGAAAAAAAGGAGCCCAGAACATCTCATGAATCTCAGGTCCTCACTTTAAAGGCAGCAACACACTGCCAGGCTAGCAACAGCAGGCAACCGAGCCCCCAAGCAGTGTCTACGTACCTTTAAGGTCTCCCTTCATGTACACTATCTGATCCGCCTCCAGACACACCAAAGACATGCATCCAACTAGCTCTCAGGAACCAGCAGCTATTTTGGCCTCAAGCCTGCCCTGGGAGATGCTATGTACAGATATGGCCATAGATACCTTGATACAACATTCCAGCAAGAGAAAAATAAAAGCACAACCTGGGCTAGTGGGAGGTGACCCTGCCCAAGGCAGCGGGGTAGAACTCAGTCTTTAAGGTCCCTTCCAACCCAAACCATCCTGTGATTCTATGAAATTTAGGTCAGGATCCTCAGATAGCATAAAATATCCCCTAGTCAATGGTTTTCAACACATATTACAGCTGTAGATATTAAAATAGTACAAAGAGATCTACCCATGATAAGAAGTCTGTAACACTAAAGAGATCTGTCCAGATCTCAGCCACCACTGTAGTGCTCCAGTGATCTGATAAACTGAATTTATCGGAGTGAACATCAACTATAAACTACCCATCAGTAGTCCAAAAGAATATGTCAGCAGAAATCAGTTTTAGAAGTTCTTGAAGATAAAATGATGCAGAGTGGAGCTAGCAGAAAATAACGAGTAATATAGGGACAAAAAAAAAGCAAAATTCCTTACTTTTTAATCACAAATCGGATCCGCTCCTTTGCTAGAAGTATCCTCTCCAGACGGGGAATGCCGTACGTGGATGGTCGCCTGAAGGGAATTCCTTCTGGCAGCCCTTCCACATATAAGTCTTCCACATGAGACTGGAAGAGTGGGTATGGGATCGACACTGGACCTGTTGCTCGTATAGCTTGGGCTTTAAGAAAAGGGAGAAGAAAAGCATTAGACTGGCTTGTGGCTCTACTCAAATGATCTGTTTGATATCACCCTGAAAAACATTACAATTAGCTGACAGGCAATACCCCCCCCAGCACATTTACACATGCAAGCGTTCATATTTGTGGGGGTTTGTTTTGTTTTATAGGAAAATCACAAATTCACAGTGTGCAAGCTGCAGACCTGCATACATATGCAGATTTGCCTCTTTTCCCTTTACTCTGTAAATATTTAATAACAGAGACCGCACCTGTTACAATGAAGTTTCACAGTATTTGGGATTTGTTTAATAGCACATTTTGAAAGATGAAATCATCTAGACTTAATTATAAACCAAGCATGTTTCAGTTCATTAACTCTGATTATTATCATTTGTTGCTGCTATTGGGTGACAAGAGTCATTAATGCCTTGGACAAAGGGCACACATCCCTTATTTAAGTGAATTCCTAAAGCTTCGATGTATTTTTGGAAATCCAAGGGCTCAGTAATGAAATAAACAATACACTCCTAACACCGTTAAAAAAAGCACGGCCCTGCTAATGAGATCTTGGAAGCAAAGAACAGATTCACCCACAGCTGGAACACAACCTCAGTGGATTTCTTTACATTATGAGGACGGTGATCATATCAATACACCGATCGGGCTGCCAAATACTGGAGAATGGTGTGATGGTTTGCAAATACCACAAGGGCTGATTTGTCTGTTTTTTTTATACTCACAAGGGTATGTTCATTTTTAGGCCATGCAACAAGAATTCTCTTTTACCATCTGACCGGTCTGCAAAGAGTTTGTCATGTTCTGTTGTTCTGCTATGGAAATTAGATGCAAAAAATTATTTGAGGAGAAAAAGGCCAAATTAGAGTACAGTGATGTTGTTGCAGCATTTTTGAAAGGAAAACTACTCAGGGCACCTTTTCAAGCAACTTAATGTACTGTGAAAGCAGCCAGTGGTCCAGACATCGGTAAAAGGAATAAAACAATTCAGGGTTTCAAGGCATTTGGGTAATGTACTCATTCAACCACTTGGAAGCAGAACAGTTCCAGGTATGCTGATCACAAAACAGGGAAGCTTTGAAAATACTGTATCTTAGTCTTATATTCTGATGAGATCTGAATATCAAAATTTTAGAAAATTTGTAAGAACTGTGTTTCAACTAAACTTGGTTTCAAAGGCCAAATATAAGACAGAGAATAGATACACAGAGAGGGACACAACCTGGAGGATGACTTAGCAAATAGACTGCAGAAACCCTACTCAGACCTGTGTCAAAGGAGCTGCAGAAGAACCACCAAAAGAGCTGTTGTGGATCACACCAGTCCTTCATGAATGGAGATTTTTCCTGCAGTCATATACCTCTTCCAGGAAATTAAAATTATTCTCAGCCCTGGAGGCTGTTGTGACAAGTTGTGAAAAACATAACAAATCCAGCAGACAAGCCTCAGGTGGAAACGAGCTTTTGTGAACCCGTTAGCCACAGGAAAAATGATCAAGAAAATCACTAAGATCCAGATCACTGCATAGGGTCAAGTAAGGACAGCTGCAGAATAACACAAATCCTGTTTGTTTAAATAAGTAACTAACAACAGGTTAGCTTTTACGAGAGAGTCTCCATTTATTTTAAATCAGCAAATGTTTCAGCAAATACTCTTTGGACACAACCAGCATCGCCCTCTACAGCGAAGCTTCTCAGATTTGGAACGTTACACATTTTTGCTACTGGATACAGGTTTCATTTTTCTAAATTAGTTGGTATTTGTGACAAATCTTGTACCTACACTAAAAAGTAACCCCATTTAGTTTACATCTAAACACAAAAATAAACCCCATATTTTCAGCCATGTCAGCTGTAATGGATGACAGTGATTGACATTGCTAAAACACTTCGGAGTTACAGAAACCAGCAAATCTGAGGAGCATTCTAGGAATTCTGGACATCCTTAACACATTCAGTAAATGGGAAATTGCATGCCCAGATAGACAGAAGGAATTGGAATCCAATATGGAACTGGTTTATGAATCAATGAAACATTGTCATCCACAGGGAAAAAGGTGATAATTCAATACCCTGTGGGTGGCTATGGAAATCAGGAATAGCTCTGTATTCAACAGACTCCACGGGAGATTTTTAGGCTGGCTATGTGCAAACACCAAAAGCAAAATTAAAACAATTCACCAAGAATGATGCTCCTTTCAGGAGCAATAAAAATACTGCAAATCAGATTCTGAACTGGTTTAACTTGGTGTGAGTTGCTTTCAGTGGGCTGCTTAAATGTCAGCTGATAGTCACACCCAAAACACACCAGAACTCCAGATCACAAGGTCCACTCTGAAAGTACTTCCACTTTTCACGGCAGAGAAGCACCACCATTTCTTTTGAAATTTTTGCTGATGCAGATTTACTCTGTGATATGTGGACACAAAATACGCCTAGGTGCAGCGTCTGGAGACAAATTCCAAAGTCTAACACGTGTGCTCCTTTTTCACTCCAAGAACCATTAACATATAATTGTTGCTTCATTGCAAATCAATCATAAAGGAACAATCAATCAGTGGTAACCTCTCCCCAGAGACGTTTTAAAAGATGATTTCACTGAAGAACTCTGTAATTACAGAAAAAAGGCCAGTGCTCCCAAACATGGGTGCCCAAGACATGAGTACACTGGAGCTCCTGGAAACTGAGCACAACTGAAAAATACAATCAAGTTTCACACTCCAGTGCCAAACACAGGCACCCAATTTTGAAATTGAGTCTGCTCATCCAAAAAAAAAAGCTATTTTCTCTAGTTTTAGGTCTTTAATAATATTTAACCCTTTACTGCTGTCAGTACTGGTGTGCCCCTGAGCCAACAACAAGATGCACGCCAGAGTTGTGATTTATGGTATCAGAGGACTAGAGGCAACTGTTTGGAAAGGAGTGTAACACATACCGTATTTTTTTTCAAACAGCTCTTCTACTTGCTTTCTCAAGTTTGTAATTCGTGCGTTCCATTTCTCTGCAAAGAAGGGAGGAGGACACATCAGACTACAAACGAAACTGAGAATCTCTTGTAAAATCTGTGTTACCAGGAATGCAGTGTGCTTTCACTACTCATTCACATCCAGGTGCCTGTGGAGTACAGGATAGGGGACACCTGAAAATATATGGATACATTCAGAAAGAAAAAGGAGAGAATAAAATGTTTAGAGAGGACACAATAAAAAAAAATAGAAGGTTACCTCCAAAACTTGTGCAGATGCTAAATCAAGTTTAAAAATAAAATATAAACTTGGCTAAAGTAACTTCCCAAAATGGTTTCTCTTCAACAGCTCGGTCAGCAGCTCTCACTGCCATCAGGGGTAAAGTCCGTTTGCGGTTGCTGTTGATAGTGATCTAGATCTGGGCGCTGAAAAGCTCAATTAGCGAAGCTTGATGAAGCTTACAGAAAGTACAAGAAGTTTTGTCACAAATCTGTACCACTGTCTGGGTCATGAGGCATCGTGCCATCCTCTACTTTAATAAACAGGGTGCAGTGAGGTGGGTGCTGGCCTCTTCTCTGAAGCAACAAGTGATAGGACCAGAGGAAATGGCCTCAAGTTGCGCCAGGGGAGGTTTAAGCTGGATATTAGAAAAAAATCCTTCACATCAAGAGTGCTTGGGCATTGGAACAGGCTACCCAGGGAAGTGGTGGAGTCACCATCCCTGGAGGGGGTCAAGAAATGTGTCGATGTGGTGCTTCAGGACATGGTTCAGGGGGTTGGGTGGTGCTGGGTTGACAGTTGGGTCCTTGAGGTCTTTTCCAACCTTAATGATTCCCTGATTCTGTGATTTAATCCGGTATTTCTCCAAGTCCTGATGTTGCAAAACATTCCTGTAAATCTTACTTCTGAAAGAAGATACAGGCTGCAAGACAGAAGTTACCCAAATCCAATCCTGTGTTCCGTGGAGAGCTGCATTAAATGGCAGGATATTAAGATGTAATTTTCTGGTTGTGACAGAGAGCACAGGTTTTCACAGCTTTTTGTACTATCTCAATGCTTTTAGGAAAACACCACAACTCTTCTGTAGATGTACCAGATGCTGGCTGGCTTTTTAAGAATGAGTTAATAAGCAAGTGTATTTGCAGCTTATTTCTTACACCAAAGACTTGAATCTAGTAACTACAGAGGTTAAAAAATGAGGCCATTCAAGCTATGATGCTTCCAGTTGTCAAAAAATTCTTGTATCAGACAAGAAAGGATCAAATTTTGAGTCCATATCGAAAGGGGTTTAAATATTCATTCGCAGACGAACGTACACAACTTTGGTTGCCACGTTTAAGCTCATATTTTTAAAATGCAATTTCATGGATATCAAGAGGACAGCACGCGTCAGATGTGGGCAAGAATAAGACCTCATTCAGAGGGGAAAGCGTGTTTTGGCATGCTGCCTTGCATCCACACACAAACTCTTCATTCCAGTTATCTGGCATATCACCTACATCAATTAACCTGTTTCTATTTTGCAATAACATCCTTGTGGATAAATCTACGTAATTGCTTCTGCCACCCTTTTTACTGCTATCCTGTAGCACAGGTTCTTCACTGATAAACATGTCTTGAGCTCAAGATTTCCTATTTCTGCATCACTTCAACCTTGTAACATGTCCCTCTTTAACCGCAGAAGGTGAAGCTCTTGCTGACTCCACCACAACCACTGACTGACCCCTGGTTTGCCATCATTCTGTACACCAGTAAATTCAGTCTTATCTTCCCGTCCAAGAAATCAGCTGACAAAAATCTAGAATTTTTTATTTTATTAAATTACTTGCAGAGTCTATTTAGATGGTCACTTTGAACGACGAGAAATAACAGAGGCAGCCTGTGACGATGATTATATTGCTGCAACACATCTACAGAGAGCCCTGGGCTCGTGAATACTCCCACCAGCATGTCTCACTCCCGCAGTGTGAAAATGTCCAATACCTTTTTATAAAACAAAGCAGAGAGACAAAAGAATCTTTCATGTTTATCTTACCAAAATCGAACTCTTTTGTTTTTCTTTTCCCACCACTGGCAACTTCATTAGCTAACTCCGTGACCTTCTGTTTCTTGGTAAGGGGCACGTAGTCCTCGTCATCCTCTTAAAGAAACATAAAAATATCACTGTTTTAATGTCCAGACAGTTCGTGTGCAACATGGGAACCACTCTGAATTTCAAAGCTCTAACACAAATGCTGGACTGTGCTTTATCAGGGTATCCAATTTTGCAACGAATTATTTATCTGAGAAACTTCAGAAAGCTACCGGCCCAGGTAGGAACAATTTGCAGAAGAGAGCCACCACAAGGCGTAAGATAGCAAAACCCAAAAGTTCTTCTGTATTTCCCAAGGAAGCCAATATTGTATTCTGAAACACGACTGGACATCTCATAATGATAAAATGACCACGCAACAGCAAAGGAAATCGGGAAATAAATTGTGCAGACATAGACTACGTTTTTTATCTACTTGGAAATATCCTTCCACTAAGTTGTCTTGAAACACAGTACTGAAGGTTTATATTGAAGAGCTCAAAGGTCCTAAAACCAGTTCCAAACCAATGTAAAACCGATGGATGGAACTGAAACTCATTTAACAGGTCAGCCCTACCTCAAACATACACAAACAAATAGTGGGGGGAAAACTGCAAAGCCCAGGTATTTTTCAGTGAGCTGCTACTTAGCCAGTCACTTCCCAGTCCAAACCATTATCTTCCCTACTGGTTAATGAGTTTTTAAGACTGTCCAATTAACAATACCTGAAAATTTAAAGAAAATAAATGGTTAAAGCAGACAAAATTGAAGTTAATTTCATACACCAATAGCACCTGTCCAGGTCACCAGTGGTATGGTTTACTTAGGAAGAATAATCTTACATGCTGACCTCTCTTGCATCTACACAGTTGTATTATATTCTGTTAGAGAAAATCTTCCAGAGCATTTTCACTTTTGTGGGAAATGCCTTTATGCCTTTACACCCAACTTAATGTCCATTCTCTAACTACCTTTTCTGTTAAGGTAATGTAAGAATTACTTGGATTACAAAAAGGTGAAAGCAATGCCAGAAGTGTCAACTTGGTCCTAAAATTTCTTGCCTAATTTCTAAATTGCTAATTTGGTGGCCTTAATCTTGCCCATCCCAGAAGCAAACATTGCAAAAGCCCATCTCAGAAGGGTTTTAAAGCAATTACAGGACATGTAATTCACAACCACCAGAAATACAGCTGACAACCAACATCCCAGCATGAAAACACGGACACTGGTGTGGCTTCAGTGCCATTTAGATGAGAAAGGCAGGTGGGAAGTATAAAGGTTTTTATCTCATATTTATCAATATTAGAGAAGTAAAATGACGTTCATTGAAGTTAATTTCATCACATCATTTCTGCTATGATACAGTTCTTCCCAGAAGCTAGTGTTAACTAGAAATCTTGTGTAACTACACTGTGCCTATAAAATGTGTTCTTCAGAATGAATGTTGTTAAGTCTTTTTAAAATCTAAATTAATGGCTGTTAAATAATGAGTATTCTTCATTATCAATGTTTGAAAAATATGTGAAAGATGCAAATCTGTCACACATCATTTCAAAACCAGACCATTAGTCCAAAAATACGCTTCAGTCTATCATGGTTTTATGGAGCTTCCGGACTGGATGTTTACCGAGCAGTGCACGATCCAAACTGCAGCCAAGGCTGGCACATCACCCTCTTTATTCAGTGCCAAGCAATGCAGGCGTTGTAAAACATTTTTTGGACATAAAAATGCCAATTACACTGAAATCAATGAAGTGGAGAACTAACCTTCGATGGTGACCTCGACCTCAGGATCCTCACTCGTTTCTGAAGGGGTGTGCTGGGAGGACTCTGAAGGGGAAAAACAGGACTGCTGAGTGATGGACACAGAGAGGCTGTTAGCCAAACACTCCGTGATTTTGTATTTAAACCAACACTTGTCAAAGAAGAACCCTGGCTCACTGAAACGTTTTGCATTCACAGCATGCAACAAAAACAGAAGCAAAGATATTTTATTATAAGCCTTTAAGCAATTCCAGCCAGGGGTAAGGAGGTGGGGATTATACTTGCTAAACTCTGTCTGCAGCAGGGCAGAGTTGGTGTTAATGACACTAGGAAATTCCTTATTCTTGGCTTAACAGGATTAATACATTCATAAATATTTTTCTCTTTATTATCAAGGATTACTGAAAACAAACAAAGGCTGTGTGCTCCTACAGATGATATATTTCTGTACCATTTCTGTAGGCTCATAGCTGTTACACTAGAATGATTTCCATAACAGGCTGCAGGGCCAACAGTGAACAACGAGAGAGAAATTCATAATGACAATGCTTGCGTTGGGGCAGTCTGCACCAACATAATAAACAGGATTAGGACTATCAACACTTGGTGGGAGAAAGAGCAATTTACACTGAACTGCAGCAAAGTTTAAAGAAGTAAGGCGAGTTATACTGGAAACTATTTCAAAACTAATAGCAGTGTACGAAGGAATATAATTATCCCGGCAGAGTAACGCTGTGCTTGAGCATTTTGAAGAGTATCTTCTTTCAGATCTCTGTAAGCTGGAAGCACGATATCACTTTGGGAGCAAGTCTGAAGAAATCTCCATTTCAAAGGCTCTTCACACGATGCTGTGTGTAGTAGAGATGCAGCAGTACCTACTGAGAGACCTCAACTGGAGTATATTGGAACTACCTCCAACATATCATCGCGTTTATGGAAAACATAATAGGATGTTTTGATCTAATTCAGAGTGAGTGCCGGGTAAATAACTAGCAAATGCAAAGCAAAACAAAAGGAAAGAATTAGGAGGTAATGGTTTTCTAATAGACGTGAACATGAAGTATGGTCATAAAAATAACTGTCACATCACCTGGTCATTTAGAATATTTTTTTGAGAGCATCAGAAAAGTTAAAATTTTTTTTTGGAAATTTAAGAACAGCCACGAAGACTGGCAAATGGTCCTTCTAGTCCAGTACCAAATCCCTGGGAAACAGTCATCATTAGAAGAAACGTGCAAAAATGTCAAAGCAGATGGTAACAANTTCTAATAGACGTGAACATGAAGTATGGTCATAAAAATAACTGTCACATCACCTGGTCATTTAGAATATTTTGAGAGCATCAGAAAAGTTAAAAAAAAAGGGTTTTTTTAAATTTAAGAACAGACACAAAGACTGGCAAATGGTCCTTCTAGTCCAGTACCAAATCCCTGGGAAACAGTCATCATTAGAAGAAACGTGCAAAAATGTCAAAGCAGATGGTAACAAGGTTCTGGAAGAAAACTCTCAGATGGGATTTTTCTTCTTAAGTCATATTAAACCAACTGGTTTAAACACTAAAAGGTGTTTCTTTTAACAAAGTATTATCATCACGAGGTATTTTCTGATCTTGGGTAAACGCACACAGCTCCTAAGCAGCAGCCTTCTTCCCAGTTTTTCATGTTGGCATTCACCGGCACTGCCTCCAGTTTCTCAAACATGATTTCATTCAGTTTAGAATGATTTCTTTTAATGCACATAACCTTAACTTTCTGATTGATGAATTTCAATCCCACCACGCTCCCCACTCATCCAGTCCCACCAAGACCTCAGACACCTCTATCAGCTACAGCTCATCTGCAGGATTCCAGGCACACATCATTTTTCCATGTCCTTTCTCACCATCTTGCCATGGTTACTGGAGGGGAAAACCAGTGAAACCCCCCAGTGAATACACCAAAAGATGCCTTCATACATCCTCTGATATTCTTCTGCAAAGAAAACAATAATTTCTGCAAATCTTCTGCATCACAGGCTGTAGGTGAATTTTAAATACCTATTATATGTATTTCCTTAATAATAGCTAGAAAGATATACACCAAAGCCTTCATAAAATCCAAACACTGTCACTGATTTCTCTTTCTTACTCATTTTTGTGAAGATCAGCAATAAATAATTTTGTTTCACAGAATCCAGACAAGACTGCCTACGCTGTATGCCTATTTAAACAACAAACGAAATTAAAGTGTGACTGTTACCTGCAATTTTTAATCACTGCCTATAAACCTTTTGATAAATACTAAACTCTGTGAACAACAGGTTTATTCTGTTCAGCAAAACCAGGGCACAACTTTCAGCATATCTCCTACAGAAACTTGTAGAGAACAGATTTGAGAAAAGGGTGTGCAACTAAACCGCACTCTGACACCATGGGTCACGCGCAGCATCTGGAGCTATAAAATTATTGAGTCAAAAACAAAGCGGTGTCAGAGTCTCAGTCATTTCAGATCACACTGCCCTTTCCTCAGACTCTCTCTCCATGGTCAGGCATAAAGCTCACGACATTATGCTTGGGAAAAGAAAATACTAGGTTATTTCTTCTCAAATAAGTAGAGTTATCAGTGCAGTCAGCAAGAGCAGAGAGCTTTATTCTCCTTTATCAAGAGATGTGCTTTTAAACCCCACGTAATGGTACCTACCTATGGCAACATTTACCTTCAAAGCAAACTTAATGGGATTTGCAAGGACGAGTACTGCTGCTACCATAACAACATCCAAAAATACTCACAGCTCAGGTTTGAGTCAGGTGCTTACAATGAAACCAGCTGCAGAATGATGTACTTTTAACATCACGTCAAAGCATCACATGTCGGGTGACAAGCACCTTACAAATGGAATTTGTGATTTAAAAGAATGACGACTCCCATCACAACTTGCTTAAGTAAGCCACAGAGTGAATGATTTGGGAGATTAAAAGCAAAACAAAACACTCAAAAGCCAACCTCATGGAAATGTGGAAAGAGAATGGTTGGAGAAGATGAACAGCTTTAAGGTGCCATCTTTTCAAATATTTCTGTAAAAACTATCTAATGATGGTAAATTATTCTGATGAAAAAACATTTCAAATCTCTAACCTTCTACTGGTATTTCCACATCTGTTCTTTCACTGCAATCGGAACCCTGGTGGCTTCCTTTAGACAAATACAAAGTAAAAAACACACCGTAATAAAAATACAACAGGAACTTTTAACATCAACTATTCAAAGCAAGGATTTTCATAAGCGAAAAATCCAGAACGATAAGGTACACATGAACAACATACAGAAGGCTCAATTTCCTCATCTTAAATTCATGACAGCAGGAGCACTCTGACGTTAGAAAGAAATTTATGGGTTAAAACGCAGATTAGTGTTTTCTAGCGTTTGCAAAGGGTAAACCAGTGTTTTTAATACAGACTGTAAAGAGCTTAAAAAAAAGTACAATTTTGGAGTAAATTTATTTCAGATATTGTTCATACACAGTGAGGAACTCCTTCCACTAAATGCAGACTTTCCATATGCTTTGTCCTGTACATACCCATCCACCTCACACACAGCTGAAAGAAAGAAATTATCAAGTTGTACTCATAATACATAAGCAGAAGTTCATTAAACTTTATAACCTATTATGCAACAGACTAAATTTCATGAGAAACGTATTGACTTGTACCAATTACTAGTGCTTTAGTGATCAACCTGATATTCCCTTTCAAATTTAGGAAAGAAATGAGATTCCCTTCTATATGTCTCTCTACTGGGACACCTGAAAATTAAGGCAACTGAAGTTCAAGTTCCAATTCTCTAACTCTTAAGAAGCAGAGCCTTGAAAAGCAAACCTCACACATTCAATTTCCACAACAGATGTGAGAAAAATACAACTAAAAGATCTACCTGTGCAACTTCTTGCAACACCAAGTCTTCCATCCATCGATGATGTTTCGGAAGGGCCTGCTTGGGAACGAAAAGAAACTGAAATTGTATCTCACAAACAACACATTTTCCCAGTCCATATATATGTCCCACTTCACGTATCACACGCTTATTTCATACTTTCTGTAATGGTGAACTTAGGAAAGACCACGTAAAGTATTAAGAGCGTATAAATCCTTACTCATCCAGTTCAACAGAATAAAAATGTTGAGGGGCTGACGGCAGCGGTGTGAGCTTCTCGAACTTCCGAACAGTCAGACTCATGTAGAACAGCAGGTTTTCAACTTTGTGTCAATAATCTGATTTTAAAACATGAAATGGTGATGGTTCTGCCCCTTTTCAATGAATTTTTAATCAGCTTAATCTTTTCCCTGCTTGATAAAATGTGTATTCTTTGGGACTTCAAAACTCCTACCTACATTAAATAGACAAATTCAGAGAGATTCAAATAATTGACGACACTTCAGGGTTGTTTGCTTTTCATCACACCAGCTCTTTCGATGGCTGTATACAGCCTGCTTCAAATAGCAGAAAGCAGCCCACAAACAACACTTGAAAGATGAAATGAACACCCCTAAAATCCTTCTGCTTGGTGCTTTGGCTCTCCTGCGGTTCAGCTGAAAGAATGAACAGCACAAATGGCCGCACGCTGAGCAAGAGATTGTTCTATACCATGGAAATAGCGTAGGTACATAAAGCTAGCCTATGTATGGGACTAACTGGAACGGAAGGATTCGGACTAGTTGCTCTGTGTAAACCGAACCATTGCTGCCTTCACTTGCAAATATAACCTGCAGAAGATCACAGAGCTCCCCAGAAATGATGGCTGTTTAGAGGTAGGTGCAAAAGTGTATCAGCAACGAATATTAACAGCTTCACAACAAAAAAAGCTCCTGTTAACTAATAAGGCAAATGTTTTAAATTCATGATTTCATACAGCTAAGAACAGATAGAAAAGACCAGTGTCACCATCAGACTTATTTCCATCAACTGAAAGTACATACATATCAAATACTAGGAGTTATTCAAGAAAATGAATACTTAGGGATTAAATTTTTAAACTAAATCCATGATTGTTAGGTGGTACAATGTTTGCTTGAGATCGTTCTGCCTCATTTGATTGCTCAGATTTTCAAAGGGATTTTAGAAGAACAGGATTTCAAGCGAGGAACCTACACAAGGTTCCTTGTTCTCTATGCATTTCTTTTAGTAAGTGCTGCTTTAACCTGCTCCTGCCTCTCTTCCTTCGCTGAGGGAGTGTTTGGAGTTTTTTTTTCCAGTAGTACCAGCACAATAAAGACCAAAGCCCAAGGATGGGAAAAAGCCAGGGGAGGAAAAGGAGCAAGGCAGCAGCCAGGGGCACTGGGGGTGCTCCAGGACACACCAGGAGAAATCCTCATCCAAGCAGTGGGATCTGCAACCCCTGCGGGCCAGTGGGAATACAACACAGCCTCCCTGGGTGTGCTGGAACACGTCTCCACAGCCTAAATTTGCCTTTATTTAAATACACATATTCAGTGTCTGCAGCCAGGCAGGAGTGTTGTTTCCTAAGAACACTGTGGAACATGCAATCATCATCATTCATAACACACTGACACCCAGAAGCATGCATCCCATTATAAGCCAACATCCTATTATAAGCACATATTTTCGAGTTTATTGCTTAATTCGGAAATCCTGCCAGGATTGTTTTACATACATATTCTGCAATTGTCTATATGACACTAGCTTCACACCAAGTACATGGCGACACAAATGAAAAAGGGAAAATGGAAAGTCTGACACATTCAAACTTGAAGAAAGATTTCTTTAGGTAAAAAGATACACTCACCAGGCTTACAGCCGCTGGCATTAAGCACGGAAAATTCAATCCCCTCAGCTTGAGTGTCAATAAAAAATACAGTACATGTAATGAACCCATCAGACCTTTTATAAGTGACCCACACAGGTTATTTTCTGAAACTTGAAGCTTTTTTTTTGTATTATGAAGCTTTGACAGAGGAAAAAACAGTATGAAAAAAATGCTTCAGAAATTAAAAAGTGTAAAACAATATCCTCTGCCAGCCTAATTTAGTAAAGACTAGAAAATGAAATTTAAAAGAATTTTCAGAGTCCTACCACCAGGAGATATTAACAGAAGCAGATACATTTCCACTTCACTACATTCATGCACCTGACAGGCACACAGACACACATCACACTACTAAGAAAAGCCAAAAACCAAGTATGGTGGTAACCAGATCCAAAAAAAAAGTTCCATCTAGGAATAAAAGTTATGAGGAAATCATAAAAAAAGAAAAAAAGAAAACTCGAGAGGTAAGAATTTAATTCCACTGCAGCAGGTACAGCAGAGGAAGCATGGTCACACAGGTGGAGGTTTAATTATAAAACCACAGGACACATTAGAAGTAAAATCCTGCACTATGGTTATGTCTTGGGGTCTAAGCTACAAGATTTGAAGGCAGGCACTCAGAAATTCTGTAACATTCAAACTAAAACTCGGTCTGTTGTCAGCAGATAAATACTAACAGACCATTGCACCCGAATCACGCACTTGGGCTGGGACTGTGCAGCGAAGCGAGACCTGGGTAAACGATGGCTATTGGTATCAATCACAGACTTCTGGAATGCCCGTCACAAATATGTCATTTTTCACATTCTAACAACTCCTATAAAACAGGAGCAGATGTCACTCCCTCCACAGTCACAGCTATTCCTTCTGCTACCCACCAACAAACCACGTGCTGACACCGAGTTCAGATCTCTCAGCCTCTATTTCTAACGGATTATGTCCTGCCACAACCCAGCCAATACTTGTGCCACTTGGCAGAAGCAGCAGATTTCTCATCTCACGGATTAGTATTGTCACTGATGCTCATTTTTTTGGTCTTTTTTTTGCTACACAGATGGCAGCAATGGGAACGATATGCCATTCCCAGGGTGATATCAGAACGCCTTTAGGAACCATAACATTGTGCTTTCTTGTTTTCTCAATAAACTCTCTGGGATTTCTTTGTTGAATACAACAACTCTACACGCTGAGTCTCACATTATGGTGGTCAGAGTACTGCCAGGTTAGCTTTACGGTTTTAGCCCCATTAAAACAGACATCCAGCATTCTGGGAGATCACCGAAAGAGAAATATTTTGTTGCTAGAGACACACTGGAAGATGTTCATGACGTTCAGCATTCCAGAGTGAGAACAAAAGCATGCTTTATGTTCCCATTTCATGCTTTTTTCCCAGCAGAAGATATTTTCAAACTCATTTGTTTTTGGACAAATCTCCTGTACCTTACCTGCCTCGCTCTAGCATTTCCTAAAATTCCAAAACTGAGAGCGCTGTTCAACCACATGGTGAACAGTGGAAGAGAAAGGATGCTAGGCAGCTGTTTACTCACTTCCAAGTATTTTATAAGTTAAACTAATCAGTTCATTAGGCAACGGTTCATAAGCTGAACCAGCCAATTCACAGGACACACTTACAGCCTTTCCCTTCCACTTCCAGTTCTCTTGGTTTTAACTTCAAGGCATCAGTGGTAACTGGAGACTTGCATCCACTAAATCCATGAGATAATGTGCCTCTTTCAGGAAATGTTTGGTCCTTAGTCAGCAAATTACTCAGTTCTGTGTGGGCTGTGTCTCCAGAAAGCCCTGCTTTACTCTGTGCTGGTGAAGAGGACTGGTACATAAAACCAAGGAATTTTCTTTATCTATTCCTGCTTCTTTGTAAATTGGAAAATAAAAATAAGAGAGCTCTTAATTCTGCTCTGTTAATTGAATCAGAGTTGTTCTCTTTCTGGCACTGATGATATTTTGACCAATTTTTTTCCATGAAGTCTTTAAGGTAGCCTGGGTCTTGTGGACAGTCTTCTAGCAAGCAGCCAAGATGTGTCTGTTACTGCCCAAAACATTCACGCATCAGTTAAACAGCCTCCTGACGGCAAGGAAGCCAGTCTAGAAGCTGGGAGGACCTACAGGCACACAGAGGTATTTGCATTAACTCAGTACGGAACACAGTCCCTGCTCCTTGGCTTCAGGATCAGGCTTTGCACATCCCCAGCTGGGCTGGAGCTGGGGCTGAAACGAATGCCGGTCCCTCTGCAGCAGGCGTGGAAACAGATCTGTTCCCACAACACAGCAATGTGCTTAATCTAACAGTACACACCACATCTCAAGGACTAAATGACATTTCAGCCACTAAACTAAGAAACCACATCTTAACTAACTTTTATTTTCCTAAGAGCCATAACAACTGGTGCTTATAGATAAGGTAGATGCAGGAATATCAACAACAATAGCTGGAACGTTCCAGTAGGTGTTATTATTGAGAGTTGGGGGTGTGCAGCCTGGAGAAGAGAAGGC
>VZTO01015932.1:12662-23450 GCA_013400615.1 Syrrhaptes paradoxus | reverse complement strand
ATGTTTTATATATTTTTCTACAAAGAATAAGACTTAAGTTTCGGGGTATTTTTTTTTGCTTGTGCTTTTTAAAATAAAAAGATGAGATGTCACATTTCAGTCTTCCTTTGAACTAAAATGTTCAGAACACATTTATTAAAAATCTCAATTCCCTAACTTCTCCTTAAGCCTCCTCCCATTCACCACCAGCTATTTTTCTTCGCTTGATGCGATTTGTATCTATAACTGAAACACACACTCATCGTTAGTTTAACCAGAAATCACATTTGTTATCCTAGGTTGTAAATTAAAAGTAGATATACCAACAGCTTTGGGCTTTTTGCTAAGAATTTAATAAACCTGAAAAGATTTTTTTTTCTTTTTTTAACACAACATATTCCCCAGCTGTAATCCTTCCCCGTTAGTCACATACTCTGGACAGCTGAATCGTCTCTGCTACTCAATACCGGCCTCAGAACTCAGTTACTTAAACCTTACACAAGGCAGCACAGAACAGTATGGGATTTTTGGGTGGGGGCGTGTGTGTGAAAATAATTTCCACTTGATTTTACAACACTCAATTTCAATAGAAAAGCCAACAAAGCAGCTGAGAGAGGGCAAAAAAGATAAAAAACCTGTTCTGCCTCAAAACACATCACCTTCCTCACCCCCCCAACAGAAAACTAAAACTGTATTTTTCATTTCAAAATGAGTTTTAAACGAAAGCCAGCAAGCAGAAAATGCATCAGACAACTACAGATTTTAACAAATCAAGACTTTTAAAAAAGCTCGTGTTGTTATTCAGCTACCAACAGACACAATTCTTTGAAAAACAAAGAAAAGACACCGAATTTTCATGAGTGACTAACATGACCTCAAGACCTACGTTTGGTCCCATATTTAAATGGGATGTAAGTGGTTTGGCTTCTGGATTTCCCTGTCACCTGGAATAGCTGGACTCTTCTGTGCCATGTCCAGAAGAAAGCTTTCAGAAGCATTCAGGTCTCTTAAAAGCCTGAATCTGGTTCCTAGAACTACCCATGAACCCTCACTGTCAATACTGAAGGCATCACCACAGGGTTTCCAAGAACGTATACGCTGAGGTCACAGGCCAGGCTGGATCTCAAACTCGCTGTTGCTTCTGAAGCTGGCGAGCATCGCTTGCTGAAGCCCGACCAGCCTGGCCCGATGGCGAATCCCCCGACGGCACCTCCTGGGACTGTGGGAGCCACACGTCATCGCGCCTCTACAACACCTTGGGTGGGCCTTGCGCTTGCGCTACAGGAGAGGACTTCACATCGGGATCTGGAAACACCATTCTCCTGTCTCAGCATCCAAGAGATCTCGGGAACTCTGAACCAGCCAGCTGCCCCGTCCTAACGTACACACGTGGTTTATGCACATGGGTAAAACCACGTCCTACCCAACACATCCTGTGACTGCCCTTCTCTACCTTAGATCTGCCAGTTTACAACCAATTCTGCTCTCAACTGTGGCAGCCCAAGATAGTAACTGGAGCAGAAAAGATTATAAATCTAATTACAAAACAGAATTGACTTCTGATGAACATCATAAAGCATCAGTGGAAAAATCTATGGTTTGTTGGACCCATTCAGCGCTCCACAGTTGACTGGAACTCACTACCAAACCCGTGAACCTTTGCTTGCGAAGCTAAAACAATTCCTGAGCAACGCTGTTCAGCTGGCCCCATGCCTGCTTCAGCGCTGCCACCCTGTCCCTGCAACAAGGAGTCCCCCAATGCCACCACCCAAGCTGTTGTTCCTGTGGCAGGAACCGTTCTGATCAAATTTAATGTGAGGATGCCTCAGAATATAATTATGGTTAAATCAAATGCGGCTGCCAAGGAAGAAGTAATGGATTCTCTTTGCCTGTGGGGAGCAGGAGTAACACTGAAACCACCATGTATACCTTGCAGGAATAAAAATATTTCACGGGATTCGTGTAAACAAGGTATGTGAACTCAAGCATGACCACCACAGAAGTTCCCTTGGTGGGCAAAAATCAGCGGCTACAGCAGGAAAAAAAAGAGCAAATACATGGCTTGTGTTGCTGCCATGAATTAACGCTGAAAAAAAGAACCTACCGTAAGCTCGTTAACTTGTGAAATCAAGGGTTTAGGAAGGGGCAACAGAGATTATACAAGGCCATAGGTATGACCCAGCCCAAAGAAGAGAATAGTCCCTGGGGATGGGGATTTAGGAAAACAACAATACTAGCAGATACAATGCAAACTCAAGTGACTGGTTTTAATTTTCAGTAAGTCTCCTTCTGCACATCTCCCAAACCTTCACCCTCTTGTCCTAAAGAAGGCGACCAACCATACAAACACAGGGAGCGAAGGAATCCTGCTCCTGAGCTTATTTAGAACATGCACTGGCAGCACTAGGAAAGATGGACAAAAAGAAACCAGAAAAAAACCCCACCCAGCCGAAAGCAGACGTGAATACACACTCTGGGGAGCACCTGGGGTGTGTTTAACACCGAATACAGCCAACGCACTGTGAACAACAGGGTAACGCTCTGGACCACGGCAAACACCTGAGCATTGAGTACCAGCAGCAACAAACACACCAAGAAACCACTGCTCCTCAAACCAATGTGAAACACCTTCCTAATCACTCCACAGGGAACGGGGAAGGTTCGACTGCGCTACGGGAGGCAGACAAACACACCCAGTGATCACCTTGTCCTGTCCATCCCAGAGAGACACAACGGTACCGATGGAACCGAACTGCCCGTCGGGTATTCTGCAGCCAGAGGAAAGCTGCCAGCTTCTGCTCGAGCAGAGGGTTCGGAGTGCTCCCTCGCCTGTATGCTCACCGATTTTTTTTAAAGAACACTCACCATCCCATAACATGAAGAAACAGCATTTTTGTCTTGCAAAAAACCACCTCCTTTGCCCCTCCCTTATGAACTCACCCCACCAGGTGCACATCAGCGAACAGTTCCACCTGCCACCCAGCGTGCAGACCCACCTTAAACCCGTCCTGAGCTACCTGGCAGCTCAGCACACACCTCCTGCGCCAGGACACTCACAGAGTCGCGGCCAACCTGCCATTCTCAGTGGTTTAATGTCTCCTTTTTAGCCTCACAACCTGTAACACAAAACTAGGTGACAAAGGCCATCTGCAATACGCTTCCTTCAACCCACTAAGAGGTGCTGTGGTCACCCTCAACCTACCCAGCTGCTGTATCCCAGTGCCGTCGGAAACGAGAGGCACGAAGGCTGGACAGGGTTCCCGACAGCCAAGTCACTGCTCACAGTGCTCTGTGAGCACACGAAACAGCCCCAGGTTGTCAGGTTCTCAAACGTGTGACACAAACGCTCATCTCCCCCTGCTCACAAGGTTAGGGAAACACAATGACCTGTCAATTCACATATAAATGATGAAAAATATATATTTTCTGTAGCAGGGGGAAGACTGTAGAGACTGGGATTTTGCAACCCTTGCCTGCCTGATCTACTCGGGGGAACACATTTAATTATTTTCAAGGTGTTTGTAACACCAAAAAAACCTGTGTAGCAGAACATAGCTATCGACCTGTCTACCCTGGAAATGACCAAAAGCTGTTATTCCAAATTCTCCAAGACAAGAACGTTGTTCAATGAACAAGAGCAATCCAGAGTTCCTGATGCCCAAAGAGCTACTTGTACCTGCTTCCACATCAGAGAAAACCAGCCCCCATGGAGGGGCTGGCTGAAGATTGGGTTGGGAGGAACATCTGCTCCCCGAGAACAGCCTCTAAGGGCAGGACTCTCTCATAATTTCTTCACCACCTGTTTCATGATCTGCTTTCATGGCTTGATGCTNACGCGAGTGAATTCTTGAGGAAAGATGTACTACTGCTATCTGTCATCAGCTGAAACTGGGGAACCTCCTCCTACAAAGCAAGCCCTTAATAACACAGCTATCTTCCCTGGAACCCGGCTTCTCATCACCCGTTTTGGTAGGATACAGTGCAGTTAGAAATCCCACAGGACAATCCCCCACAGCTCATTCAGTGCTCCACAAGGGCAGCACGCTTACCAAAGCTTTTCTGTTCGGTCTTCCAGGACCTAAAAGCCCAGGTCTGAGAGGAGAGACTGTGCGTTACGTACTACAGGTCTACGTGGTTTTTCAGAAATACATACATGCTGTACGTGAGACACAGCTGGCCTTTAACAGAGACTGAACATTGTAAAAGCAAAGTTACAAGTATTATGTTTAATTCTACACTTCATTCTCTGCTAAGAATACAGAAGGGAAATGAGACGGAGGCAGATTCCACCATTTGATTTGCAGTCTACGAATTACTGAAATGCATTTGGAAGTATTTCTTTGAAAAAATTTTTCACCTCTGTGAGGGTCAGAGATGGGCCAAACCACTATGATCAGTTCACACCCAAATTCACCCAACTAATGCTTTCACAACCGGGTAATACAGTGGTCACGTAACTCAAGCTCTTGCTCTTCTGGGCAGAGAGGGTTGGACATGACATGGAAATACCAAGCAATTCACAGTGGATCCAACCAATCCAACAACCACAGGTTCCACCTGCTTCTACCTCCATAGATACAAAAAACTCTAAACCAGAATCCACGGTTAAGTAAAAACACAAATACCACAGACCAATGTTATGTGACTGACATTTTATACCTCTTTCAAAGGAATGGCTTATAAATGAGCCGGTTTATACATACAAACAAGTTCATCGTGTCCACAAGTTTCCTAACATTCTTTTATTAAAAACAAAAGAGCCAAAGATTGCCCTGATGCTCTTCATTGTTATAAAGCAGACTCTGAAGTATTAAGTGAACTATATATGAGCAAAGAACTCCAACTGATGCAGAGTTTAAAACTAGGTTTACAGTTTCCTATTTTATTGGCATGGATGTATTTCTAAACTTAAAAACCCTTCTGGCAAGTTATCTCAATTTCTTATGACAAAATTTCTCACAACACACAAATATTTACAACATATACATATTTTTTCAGTCTTTTACAACTGGTTCTTAAAAGACAAACAATTTATAGGTTACCACAGAACAAAAGCTGTGACTTAGTTGTTTTTAATTTCATAAAACTATCATAAGTTAAAGTGAATAGATTTTCTTTAAATTCCTTGTAGCATTTTACAAGTGCAACAGAAAAATATGAAGAACCAATTTAGGATAGCTGCAGTTCATTGGATAAATGTTGCCTGTTGTAATCACATTATTTCACAGCAAATTCTCAAAAAAATAAGCACCAATCATTCTTGCAAAGAACAATTTTATCTAAAAGTATTGAAAAGTGTTAAATACAAGGTGTTTAATTTACATAACAAGCAATAAATACACCATATCCAAACTTTTATTCTGCATACTGCTACCCTTGTACATATAATGTACTAAAAAGTCAGCAAATTGTCAACACCTTTTCTTTTTTTTTTTTTCCCCTCTTTTTTTTTTTTTTTAAAGAAATCAATCTGACTTCCAACCAACGGTTTGCTACTATAACAAAGGCCACAAACAGTACATCTGGGACAGCATACAGTGTTAAAACTGACAAACTCCAAGGGGGAAAAAAAACATCTAGCAAATAAATCAAAAAGCTGTAGATCATTGCTGGTGATATTAACATATACTAGAAAACCTTAATATGCTGCTACTATGATTTGTAAAAATTGTTTAGTCAAATATTGTAAGAGCAAACTAATGCTCTTACTGATCAAAAATAATTATGTAGCCACACTGTATTCTCATTGTCCTGCATGGAAAGATTTGATGCAATTTCATAACTTTGCTTGAGCCTTTATTTTACAACAGAGCATTACCTCTAACTCAGAATTGCACATAAGAAGGCTATTAAAAAGTACAATAAAAATCTGCACAAATCAGACTTAAGAAGAGTCAGTATGCTGTACACTTTCTACACTATTACATTGATAGGTGAAAGAAGTGCTGCCACTAAGTTTTTCAGAAAGTTCTTCAGTTGAGGAATAATCAAATGGAATTTTTGTTGTTGGGTTTTTTTTTTGTTGTGGGTTTTTCTGTTTTTTTTTTTTTTTAACTTTTTTTTGTTTTTTTAAAATGACATCCAGGTCATTTTAAGACCTGTAAGCTTATGCATTGAGCCTTAAAGACTGATCTTCTCTCCTCCTGGAAGAAATATCAATATCTATTGAATCCTTGCCAACAATAAGCCTTAATCTCTTTGCTGGCGGAAGAGGAATAAAGTCATCAAATTCATCATCATAGTCATCTTCCTCTTCATCGTCCTCTTCTGATGATGATTCATCTGCCGTTTCCTCTTCATAGTGACCATAATCATCTACTTCCATCCTTGACTCCAAAACGGAGACAGTTTCACTACAACACATACCATTTTCATGAAGGTCCTCAGGGTACGTCCCTCTGTTTTCTTCCTCTCGTTTTAGCTGTATTTTTAATTTTGTTGAACTATTGCCTGATCCTGAGTTAAACCCATTATTTAGCTTTGCTACATATAAATTATTATCTTTTTCATGGTCTTTACTTAATTTGATGCTTATTTTCGAAGAATTCATTCCATCACCTTCTTGGTCATTTGCCTTGCTACTGCTATCATGGCGTCTACGAAGAGTCAGTTTAGGGATCCCAGAGCTATTTTCAAGGATAAGTTGTGCATCATACCTCGTGATTCGTCTTTTCTTTTTACTTTTTGCAGTTCTAAAGCTGTCTTTTGCTTTAAAATTGTCAGATGTTACAACAGAGCAGCCACCAGACCCAGAGACACAGTCTTTATAGCCAACAGGTGTGTCCACCACATTATTCCTCTCTCCGAGTTCTGAATGAGAACTAACCAAATCTGGTACTTCATCTTTCACAGGTGTATTGTGCGTAGTATCAGTTTCTTCTGTTTTTGCAGACTGTTTCACAATTCTTCCTTGTCGAGATTTCTTTTTTGACATGCCTGCATCATTTTTCTGGCACCTCATCTCCCCTTTATGTGATGGTCCATGAGCCACATCATTGTCATTTATCACATGAGACTGCTGCTCTAAAACATTTGATTTCGTTCCAGTCAAATTATTCTTATAGCTATCCAACATATTTGGTTCAAGCTTTATGCCAGAGGTCTCCTTCAAATTCATCCTTGTTCTCATTGACCTCCTTGTTATATATGTGCAGGGTGGTACATCACCATGCTCATGAGCACCTTTCACAGAATTCAGTTTATGTTCTCTTGCTGCATGCCTTGTTAAGCATCCACTAGAGACTGCAACTTTGACTGGTCCCTCCAATTCTTTATCCTTTTTAATGGGCAAGTTTTTATACAAAACTACTTTAGGCTCTTTGAGAACTAAATTTCCCATTTCGAGCTTTCTAGAAGCATTCTTTTGCTCTGGCCTTTTGCACTGATTTCTCAACTTTATCTTTGAAAGTAAAGGCTTTGCAGGCTTTTTCAGTCTCTTTGGTACCCTGGAACTATTTATATGAGTTAGTTTAGATGAGGTAGAATTTGATGATGCTGGAATTCTTGATATAGACTGTCTTGTTAATGGTCTATTTTTGCTGTTCTTTTTTACGCCAATTGAAGATTTTCTGTTAGCTGCAAAACAAAAAAAGTGGTTCTGTTATAACACCGCTTTATCCTCAGTTTCCCACTCCCAAATACTGTATTTATTTCATTTATTTTTAACACTGCATCAAAATCTATGAAACAGGCTAGACAGTACACAGTAAGGAGCAAGACTGCTTAACTTGCAACTCAGACACGAAAGGAACCGTCAAACAAAGTCAAAAGTACACCTGAATTCCTGGCACACTTCCCTCACTGCCCCCAATATACCAGGTCTGTTTTTTACTGAACTTCTTCTTCAGATTTTTAAAAAAATCTATCCCACATTATCNTTTTTGTTTGTTTGTTTTTTGTGGGGTTTTTGGTTTTTTTTTAATATCACAGCAGCAAACAGAAGCCAGACAGAACCATAATATTTTATGTGGCTCCAAACTTGTTTGCTAGTTAAGTTATTTATATTTTGCCTATACTGAGGGTGGCAGGGGTAGGGAAAGGGGGAAGTAAATAAATGATACTCACTACTCCATGAAGAGAAGTCTCTCCAGAGTATCATAAACAAAAATCCCTTCCAATTTCTTCTGAGATTACTAACCATGCCCTTTCACTTCAGAGTAGGTACCTGAACTATCAGTCCTGGATGCGGAGAGGGAACAGCTGCCCAATTTAAAGGATCTCTAAAGGAAATGACTATTTGTTGACTAAGCTCTTAAAAGTTTTTTTATATTTTTAGGAAACCTTTNAAAAAAATCTATCCCACATTATCCACATTTTTTACTGAGTATTATTCCAGCAAAATCTGACAATCAGCATGCTTTAGTATTTACCCCAGAATTTCTTCCTACAGGGAGAGATAAAAAAAACAANTTAATCCTGCACTCCAAGCTCTTCCCCTTACTTACTTGCATTAGCTTTTTCCTGAGTGGTATCTGCATCAGTGTTGGAGCTGACGGACTGGCTGTCTGAATTTTTGCTGCTGTCACCCAACTTTTTAAGTCTGTTCAATCGTTTATCTGTTTCTCTCAGTCCGTATTTACTATTAATCACAGGAGTAGGTGCTGGCAATCCCACTCTTGATTTAAAAGCACCAGTTCCACGTCTACAAAGAAAAAGAGGACAGAATGTATTAATAACTATTCATATAAACTTAGAACTTTATTTTGTATACAACAGTTTGAAGCCCAGGTACATTTGGATAAACAGTACCAATAACCACTGAATTTATTAACGTTTCGTGGGCAGTTTTAATAAGATGTCTACACACTTACCTCATTTTAGTAATATGTACAAAAAACCTTCAATTTATTTCTTGCAAGAAGAAAAACCGCAAAAGTAGCCTTACCCTGCTTTATGTCTATTTTAGTATAATTTCATAGTCAAATTACCTAGGTAAAAATGCAATCTGGTAGTTCAAAATACTACTTATATTAGCTTAGATAACAACTTAGACTTTTCCAAATCACATTGGGCTAGTAAAAAAAATGCCAGCTTCAGTTACAATGCTTGTTGTAATGCCCCTCTTCATCAGCAAGAGTTGAAAATACAGAAAATGGAATAAAAAAATCATCACACAGTTCTGTGTTCCTTCGTAACTGAAAGACTCCAGTATGTATTTGCAACAAAAATGAAATGGCTGAGCAAACCTAGAACTTTGATTTTTCTTTTAAAGTAATCACGGGAAAGAATGAAGAAGAATTACTGAAGACAACTTCAGTTTGGAGTCCAATGTGTTGTACTGAAATAAAATTTACAAAACTTAACCATTAAGTGCACTAAAAAGATCAGACAGGACCTCAAGCTCCACCAGGCTAATTATTATGGAGACACAACACTTGTTCTCAAATTAACGGGTATTTATTTTATATAGAACATTCTATAATTTGCAGAATTCAAAACAATACTGAAAGACAGCTTAAGATACCAGACTGAACTCAGCACGAGCAACAGCCAATTCAGGACAGAAAGTGACGATGCTATAAACAACCACAACTGTCTTATGACATGTCGTTTTTGGTGCCCCGTTGTCTCAGTTAGCCAGCATGAACAGCAGGCTCACCTAAAAAGAGTTCACAAGATGTTTCTCATGATTTTTGGAGGCTTGAAAAATAGCGCAAACCTTCCCACAGCTCCCAAACAGATTCTTAGAAGTCTAGCATTTTAACATTACAAATTAACACTCTTTACAGCATAGTCAAAATGGGGTCACTTAAAGATGATTTTTTTTTTTGTGGTGTACAAAGTGGCAGTTGTGTTATCAGTGTTGGTAAGGACTCATACTTCCCTGCTCAACTGCCCTAAATTCAAATCTCTCATATTTGTCTGCTATAACAGAGCCTGGTGACTGAAAAGCAGATTCCTAAATTAGCTTTAAAATCTAGTATTTTCACGCACTTAAAATACAAAGATGACAAGTGAAAACGTTCGGACACCTAAAATTGGTTTGTCCTGACAGTATGTCCATATTACACTAAAATCAACAACGAAAGGAACTGGAGCAAAAAGAAACATATCACTCCAAGTACCAAGGAAAGAACAATCATGGTGCCCATTTATTCAGTACTAAACAGCTCCCAAGACTGAAGCACATTTCTACTAGCAGCTCGCTAGACAGAAGCCTGAAACTGTACCCTTCACACGGAAGGATGTACTCAAGCTTGTAGGTCCTGTGTAGTTCCTCTTGGAACTAGGTGAGGCTCTCACAAATGATGCTGAGCACCCATGCTCACCACAAGTCAAAGTTTCAACATAGCAAAAACCAGCTATGAAATTCTTTCAAATGATTTTGTGCAGATACTAGATTGGGACAGCAGAGGGGAAAACCAAATATATCAACAACTTTGCTGCTATTCTGCGATGAACAGATATAGGCAATTACTCTCCTCAACAGCAGATCTTTAAGAATATACAAACCCTCAAGTTCTAATAACATAGGGTGAAAACTCCTTTGCCCACTCCCAGCAGAAGAGAACTGCAGGTCAACATAGAAAACATCAAGGACATTACCTTTTTCTAATGCAAAAACAAGCAGAAGTTGGGGCTCACTTGCTAATGGTTCTGTAGCAGGTATGATTGCTTCTTCCTTCCAATTCTACTTTATTCAGTACAAACATTTTTAAGAATCTACACTTTTTTCTTTTGTTATTCTCATTTTGGGCTATCTCCAGAACAGAGAATCCAAAGGAAAAACAGAATGTAGGAATTCTCAGGAAACATGACCATACAGTAACAACATTTAAAAAAAAATATTAAAAAAAATATATATATATA
>VZTO01015931.1:38807-74932 GCA_013400615.1 Syrrhaptes paradoxus | reverse complement strand
TTAATTTATCTCAGCCACAGTTTATGTGTGTGCAGGGGGAGGTAATCACAGAGCTTCCTTCCCTGCTGTTCTTTTCCTGAGGTTTTGCACTCTCCAAATTTCTTTTTGTTAGAAATCAAATTAACTAAATTGCTTAAGAAGTACTTTTCTATTAAAAGAAGATAGTGTTATGATGCCAAAAGGCTTATTATAAGAACTGTCTGTTTAACAGTAATACCTTGAATTCACAGGCTGCTATCTTCTCTTCAAAGTTTAAAGGTGGCTTTGAGCATGCCTAAGACTCCTCTGTGAAATGAATATTCTGGTATGCACTTACAGAGGTCTAAACCCTGGTGCAGATGGATGAAGGGTTATAAAGGTGGCTAGAACATTGGTTACTGTATTTGCTGACAACCCTTAGATCCCTGTGCGGAGCAGGAGTGGTGCACAGAGTCTTGGTGGATATTCATTGCCAGGACAATTAACCATTCAGATCAAACCAAATGCAGCTTTAATTTGGGTGTTTACACGGCAAGGCTGCAGTGCCAGCTCAGCACAGCACCTAACCAGACCTGGTTCCCGGGTGGGTTGACATGGTTTAACCACAGCGGCACGCACCGGTAAGTCAAAGCTCTGGTTTTTGGGTCTTTAGTATGTTGGGATCTCTGCCCTTTGCTATATTTTGGGATGGAGATGTCATTTAAGATGCTGGAGAGATAGAACAGTCAATAAATTCCTACCCCTCCTTCCCTCTGGGGTTGCCAGCAGAATTAGAGACTCGAGGGCTGGTGAAGTCCTTCCTCTCCTAGGGACCGTGCCGAGGAACCCACACAAACCAGTCTGGCCACCTGAGCACTAGAAGCATTCAAATAAACCCAGGGTGATGGACCCTGTGGTCCTCTAAAATATTCTCTGAGAGTGACTCTGGGCTCCATTTAGCCTTCAGGCTCCATGGCCATGGAGAGGCTCAGAGCCTGCTCCTCAGAGCAGTTACCAGCATTAAGAAGCCAGGCAGCCACAGCCGGTCCCCAGTCACTTTGCCAGTTATGGGGACATGTGCAAGGTCTCCGTCCTGACCAGATTTGGAACACTCCTAAGCCACAAATCCAGTGAGCTCTTCTGGTGCATTCGGGGACTCTTCCATGGGGCACAACGACACTTCGCAAAGCAGCGTGTCCCCTTTTTCTGTTAGGAGCTACCCCAGTAGAAAGTGGTGTGGGGAATAGCAAATTGGCGAGGCAAGATTGCCTGGCATCGGAGCCTGCGCTGTGGGAAAGGGTGGGAGAGCAGCAGATGGAAGGGTAAAGTCCCCTCCAAAACCCACAGTGTGTCCCAAACAGATGCACCAGGCTGGTGGGCTCTGCGGAGGGGTGGCAGTTTTCTGGCTGGGACTGAGAGCATCCCTGAGCCTGGGCAGCCATCCCATGCTAAGGTTGTTAAGGTTAAAACAGGGCCAAAGCAATAAAAATAAAATGCAAAAAAATATTTTTTTTTAAAGTTTTTCAAGCTGGAAGAGCAGGGCATTTAAAAAGGAATCAGAGACAAGGGGGTGTTCCTGTGACAAAGGCACTGCACGGGTCTGGGATTCAGACATTATTAGTGTGATGTCTGGCATTGGGTAAAAATATTTCTGTGTGTGGTAGTAATTTATTCCAAAACGTATATATGTAACGAAGTGTTTAACTGCAGTTTTCTGCAGGGGTAACATGGGAGTTAGAGGAGTACGTCGTACCTTTCATATCTGTCTCTTCATGCCTCCATTTACCGTGGCTGAAAGGCACAGTGAGGATTTCCGTCTCATCCTCCCCAGCAGCAGCCGCAGCAGCACGGGAAGGGTTGCTGTGGGCTGAGCTGCCTTTCCCTTTGCACTGAGCAATGACGTTCCTCATTTTGCCTTTGGGTTTTCCTTACGACACAGTGATACCCTCACGTGGCATTTTTCCTGCCTCAGATTTTGATTATATCCTTTACGTGGCTTTTATTTTTGGTCTCTGGCATAAAAACCCCGAACTAATTGATGCTCTTAGCACACCGAGGCTGCGTGTGTCCAAACCCTGCTTCTGGAAACAGCCGCCTCCGTGTGTGAGGCTCCGGAGATGGGTGCTGGGGCCAGGTTCAGAGACCCAGCAGCAATTTTTCCAGTAGTACCAGACCCTGGGTTAGGTGTACCCTGTTTGTGTCACTCCAAAACACCGAGCAAGGTCCTATTGAAGGAAGATACACAAGCCCGTGCCTGCTGCCTTCCCTTGTTAGCCCGGGGTGAATTGCCAGGAATATCACAAAGTGGGGGCAGGTATTCCCCATGTGCTGATCTTGCCTTTATGAGGCTGGGAGATGCTTGCAAGAGATGTAAGCACTGTCTGTGTCACCAACCTGCCTTTATCAGAAATGGCCACAAAATGGGGAAGGAAAATGGACAGATGGGGGGATGGAGCTGGCTGAGACTGAGCCCTCCTGACAAGAAACACCCCAAAGGCAAGCTGGCTGCCAGTGCTGGCCCTCTGCTTTGAGATGTTCTTCCTCAGAGCCTGCTCCAATTTAAAAAAAAAAAAAGAAGAAAAAAGATTTTTTTAAAAAATTTTTAAACATCAGAAAAAAATAGAGAAGACATAAAAACTCTCCAGTACTGGAGCATTGTCTGACTCAGGCTGCTTAGGGAGAAATCTCCTGTCCAGACCAGTCACTGTTCATTACAGCAGCTTTTATTCCATGTTTTGAAGCATCATTTACCTGCCAGGATATGGCCGGGTACAGGGCCAGGAGGAGATGGACTGGATGCAGGCAGCAGTTGCTGGGGCTGGGGGCTGCTGCGCAGGGAGCTGGGCGCTCAGCAGGGAGAGGGCCGAGGTCAGCAAAGCAAGCAGGGGACATGGTAAGCACTTGTCCCTTGACCAAGCTGAGCAGCCAAATATGGGCAGGGTTCTCCTTCCTGCTCCACCTGGGAATATGTCAGGCTGGGCTGGGCAACACAGGCAGGGATGCACCACCAGTTAGCCTGTGGCCACAGGTGAGAGTCAGTTCTCTGCAACTTGGGCTTTCTCTGCAAAATTGCAAGTTGACCCCAATTTTGCTTAAAATCCCAAAGAAAAAAAAATTATGCCGGAGGAAAACAGCCAATCTATGACTGGGGAGCACAACAATCTGATTTTTAAAAGCAGCACTTGGACTCTGCAGCTGTAGCAGGAGAGAAGGGCTTTTTATTTGCAAGTTGACCTTAAAAAGCTTGGCATGTATTAAGTATGCACTTTCCTGGTCCGTAATTGTTTCCTATGAAATACAAGAGCATGTACATATATGAATATTTAATTGGACAGTGATGAAGCTTTATATATTAAGTCAATGAAAATGCTGTTAAGCTCATGGGAACAATACTCCTCGTGTGTAGTGAGCTGGGAATTTGGCATTGCAAGTAACCAATGGTTATCACTTAATTTTTATGTCAATTGTAAAGAGAAACTATGAGTCAAATTTAATTCCAACTTATTAGAAGTATCTCTGAGAGCATGTCATGGTCAAATTGCAAATTAATATTTAGTTTGTAGATCATAATGGTTTATTGGGGCTCTCCCCTTCTGGGAAATGAAAATCACAGCAATTCATGTACAAACCGTCTCTCAGATTACAGACCAGAAGTCATCTATTTTAGGAACAGTGAGGTTAAATCAAGAAGCCTTTATTTAGCTTTCATGTATTCTTCAGGCAAATTTTCTTATTGCAACCCATGTGAATCTCAAATTATTATATTCCCAGCCCTTTCTGTGCTCTGCCCTTTGTTTTATGTCTCTATAATTTAGGCAGCCATTTTGTGCTCAGGAAAAAAAAAATGCATTGCTTTTGGATTTTACCCTGCAATGGTTATCTTACTGCAAATTATCTGTCATTCTGGCTCCAGCTGTCTTTGTCTTGAGCACCACACTGTGCGTGAATTCAGCCTCCAGAGCACAAACCCCACAGCAGCTTGGGCAAGAATGGGTTCTATAGCCAGCGTTTTCACTTTGTACCCTAAATGCTGACAGCAACCTCGAAACGTGGATAAAGAGAAGGTGTAACCCAGGGCAGGGGTGTCTGCAATGCTAACCCAGGGCTGCTTTCTTGGAGCTGCAGATCGCAGCCCTCCCTCCCCTCCACACCCCCTCACCCTGCACCGCATACTGACATCACCGCCAGTTCCTTCCCTACCTTCCTAAAATTCCCAGAGCTATTAGCTAGGTCACAGGAGCTGGTCCCAATCCAGCAGTTTATCTAATTGCTTTTTTATAGTATATTGTGCAACTCTTTATTATCCTGTCAGAGTTCCCCGCGCGGTGCCGGAGGGGAACAGGGAGGCAGCGCTGGGATGGAGCTGGCTGCTGCACAGACGGAGGATGAGCTTGGGCATCGCTGATGCTGCGGGAACGGTGACAGCCTGGGCACTAAACCTGAGAGGTGCCTTTAGGAACGACTGGGGGCAAGGTGGACTGCTCCTGACTCCTGCCATCACATCTCTAGGTACACACAGACGTGTCTGGGAGGGGGTGCTGTGCTGACCTGTGTCAGGTCTGGCCTGGCCAGGCTGCTCCTGGGGCAGATGGGGCTGGGGAAGCTTCTCGGCTGGTTGGACAGAAGGTGCCCCCTCGCCTTCTTGTCTCTGCAGCTGGCAGCTCTGCTGATGCTGTCCGGCAGCGGGTTTTAGGGATGGGAGAAAATATTGTGGCATAAGCAAGGAGGCTGCGCAGGAATTGGGGGGGTTACACGCCTGCATTCGGACACCCGTGCTTCTCGTATTACAGAGAATGAAGCTCAGCATATAGGAATTGCACGTCCCCTTTTTCATACAGATGTGATTTGCAGCACAGTGTGTTTCAGGCAGTTCCCAACCCCACAAAGCCCATGAGAATCAAATATTTGGGTGTCTGGGAGCCAGCCTGAGCCATAAACTAGGAGCGATGCTCATCCTGCTCCCAAATAACCGCATCTTCATGCAGCTGCCTGTTTACTCTGCTGCCCCGCAGCCTCGAGAGGGGCTGTCGGTGAGGCTGTAGAAAGGCAATGTGCCCGGGGCTGGCCTCTCCTGCCTTCCTTAAATCATTTTTTGAGCATGAATAGCCCTTTCCCCTCAGTTTATTAATCGGAAGCCCCAGCCACACTGCCCCCTGAGCCTGTTCTGCAGAGATAAGACAGGGTTGCTCCTCGGGCTGGATCTGCCGGTGCCCGGGGAGGGTCTGGGCGAGCTGTCTCCCCAGGAGCAGGGCTGCAGCCCCCCAGCCCTGCCAAGGCTGCCTGGGGAGAGGGACGAGACCCTCAGCCCACCCCAGGGAGCGGCTGCAGAGAAAGCAGCGAGTGCCAGAACCCCGGGCAGAGGGGGATGCTGCGGCTCGGTTGCGGGCTCGTTCTTTCCTTTTAGCTCCGTCTGAAATGATTCGCAGCTCAAACGGCCCCCGGAGAGCCGCTAACCTTTGGATAAGGTTTGGCACCGTTATCCTGCTCGGGTTAATTAGGAGTCGGGGGGAGCCCCGGAGTGACGCGCCTGCCTCCAGCCATCCGTCCATCCGTCGGTCCGTCCATCCGTCCACCCCCAGCGCTGCGGGCGGCGATGGGGAGAGAACCAGAGGTAATCCCCCGACCCCCCTCTCTATCTCTCTGAGCTTCGGTTTCCGCTCTTTCTCCGCCTTTTTCCTATCCGCCCGCCCCGTGTGCTTTATCCCCGGTTTTAGTCTCCGGTAGAAGTTCGGGGGGGGGGGGGGGGTCGGTCTTTTTCTCCCTCCTCAGGAAACGAGGCAGGAGCCAGCCGCCGTCCCGGGGGCAGAGGGACCCCCGGGGGGTGTTTCTAGCAGGCGCAAGGCAGGATGCTGTCGGGACGGCTCCGAGGTGCGCCACACCGAACGGGGTGGGGGTGCGGGCGCATCCTCCGAGCGTTAGAACCGGGGGTGGGATCACTGAGTGGGCACAGAGGCACCCCCGGCACCCCCCACTACCCCATCTCCAGCATCCCCTGGACCCCCTGAAACCCCCGAACTCCTCAGCATCCTCCGCATGCCCCCGGCATCCCCGCGCACCCCCAATTTCCCATTCCGCTCCGTGTCCGCCAAGGCTCGGCGTGCAGCCGGTGTTTTGCCGGGGTGTCGGGGTGAGAGGTCCTTTGGGCGAGGAGGGGGCACTGCTACATCCAGCAGAGGAAAAAAAAAACCATCCCCCACCCCCAGGGCATCCCCGCCCGGAGAAACCGTCCGAGTCCGCGGGTGGGGGGGGTCCCATGGCCCACGCAGAGAGCTCCTGCCCCGGGCAGCGTCTTTCCCCACCGCCTCAATGAAGCTGGGCTTATTTTCAGTCTCCCTGTAGTTTGGTTTGTTGTTATTGGTTTGGTTTTGTTGGACTTTTTAATTTGGTTGGGGGTTTTTTTGTTTGTTTTAATTGGATTTTTTTCCTAAGAGGTGTGTCCCGAGCCCAGTACATCTTTAACACCTTGGATGCCCCTCTCCTCCACCCTCGACATGATGCCGGTGACTGGGACCCCCTTCCCCTCCCCGGCATCGATGGATGAGGGGTGGGAGCATCGGTGCTGCTCGGGAGCTGCGGCTGTACCCCCGCCGGCTCCCAGCCCGGGCAAGACCGAAATTTGGGGGTGCCGGGGCAGGGGAGGGGCTGTACCAGGGCGATTTGAGGAAGTGTTCACGCACCAGCCAGCGGTTTGGGTGAATTTTCGTTCGTTCCTTCCTCCCTGATGCCCCCTGCAGCCTCCAGAAATAGATCTCCTTCACGTCTTCTTTCACAATGAATTAAAAAAAAAAAAAAAAGAAAAGGAAGGTGAATAAANAAAAAAAAAAAAAAAATCGTTGAATTAACCCCCCGAAGTGTTCACCGTAGCAGTCGTTTTCCAGGACTGTGAAGAGGTAAGACGGAGGCTGCGGCAGTCGAGGGCAGCGGCCCGAGCACCCCCCGATCCTTCCCCGGTTGATTTTATTTTCCCCGGTTAATTCTCGGCCCGGCAGGACCCGGCCGCGGCCCGGGGGCGGGCAGAACCCGGGGGAAGCGTGCCCCGCTCGGCTTTCTCGACCTATTTGTGCACTGACATGAAATAATTCCTTTGCAAAGCCAAGGATGAGCCTGGTTCCGCCGCCTTCCTCCCCTCGCAGAGGAGCGGTTGGGATAAAAAAAAACCGTTTTGGGGGGCCCTCTGCCGCAGCAGCCCCCGCCCCGCCGGAGGCTTTACCTTGGGGGTAAAGCCTTCACTGGGGATTTTTTTTTTTTTTTAAGGATTTCAGCTCAGCAGCTTTGCACCCAATTTCTTTTTGAATTCTGTCAGGAAAAAAAAAAAAAGGGGGGGGAGGGTTTAAGGTTTTTTCCTAGGAGCAGGGGGTGCCGTTCCCCATCTCTGCCCGGTGCCGCATCCCACCTGCAGCCTCAGCCCGAGCGTTCCCCCCCCCGCTCCCGGCCCCTCCACAACGATATTGGGAAATCATTTTTGCGCTGGATTTCCGCCCATCTATAGCAAAAAAAAAAAAAATCTCATTTTTTTTACCTTCCAAAGCAGCAAACGAAACACAGATTCCTATCCTCCCCTTTCAAGGAACATCTCTATTTTTATAAAACAACGATTCAAACGACCCCCCCCCCGCAGCAGGGGGGACGTGGCCTCACACAACCCCCCCCAAATGCCACCGCTCCCCCTGCCACCCTGTACTTGTCTTTGCCACAGCACAGAACAAGAATTTCTCATTGCTGCTGTTTGCTGTGTTGGCTGTTCACCTCGGAAATATTTTAAATAAAGAAAAAATCGTAAGACTTTTAAATTACTAATAAGCATAACAATTTGGAAGCAAAACGAAAATAGCAGTATTTTTTTTAAAGAAAGGAGAATACATTAGATCGTGGGGACCAAGAGGAGAACCTCGCAGCCGAGCATCCCCGTAGGGCGCCGGTGTGCCGCAGCCGGGGACGGGACCGGAGCTGTTCCGCGGGCCCCGGCCGGGACCGGGAACCCGCTTCCCCCCGGTTTCGGAGCACACGGAGAGCGAGAGTCGTTACTGACAGCCAAGCCCTTGTTCTCCGTGCGGGGATTTCCACGCACCGCTGTGCTCCGTGGCTGTGGCAGGATGCGCTACCCCCAGCTGCCCCCGGTCTCCAAAGGGGCCGCACGTTTTTGGGGGGAGAAAAAAGAAAAGGGAGGGGGTGCGGGGAGGAAAATTCCGTTAAGAGCCAACGGAGAGCTGTGTGTCCGCCCCTTCAATTAGGCTTTTTAAAATTTCGGCCGCCCGTTTCGCCGTGGGGAAGGGGGCTGGCGGCCGGGGGTCCACGGTGCAGGTGTAGGGCAGGGTGTGGGGCAGAGCAGGGGATTCGGAGCCGGGAGGTGTGGGAAGAGGGGGGGTCCTCGCTGCGGCGCTGCTGGCGGGGCCCGGCGGGCGTGGGTGGGGCGGGGAGGGGAGGGGGGGGAAAGGCTGGGCTTGGCCGGGGAGGCTGGTCCCTCCCCCAGAAATGCAGCAATTCTCCCCCCTCTCCCTCTTCTCTCGGCGAGGTGGGCGCACTGCGATGGAGACGCGGCTCACGCTGCCAGGGGCTCGCGCTGCCCGTCTGGTGACAATCGCCGGCTGCTGACATTCCCACCCCATCCCCACCTGGGGGATCGCCCCCCAACATCCCACCGCGGGGGCCGGCGGAGCAGCGCGGAGCGGGCGGCGGAGCGCGGGCCCGCACCTCCCCGCAGCGGTGACATGCCCCTGGGCACCCCGGCGGGGACCCGCTCGCGCTGCGCTGGGACACGGAGGTAGCGGCTCGGAGAAACCACCCCTTCCCGACCCCCCCCCACCCCCAGCAGCGGCCACCGCCCCTCACCGGGCGCTGAGGTCCCGTCCGCCGCCCCGCCGCTCGCCCGCCCCGTCGGGTCGCTTCGTCTCCAAGGGTCCCCGAGCCGCGACGCCGGTCATCCAGCCACCATGGCCACCCTCCTGCGCAGCAAGCTGTCCAACGTGGCCACCTCGGTGTCCAACAAGTCCCAGGCGAAGATGAGCGGCATGTTCGCCAGGATGGGCTTCCAGGCGGCCACCGACGAGGAGGCGGTGGGGTTCGCCCACTGCGACGATCTGGACATGGAGCATCGGCAGGGGCTGCAGATGGACATCCTCAAATCCGAGGGGGGAGAGGAGGGCGGCGAGCCCCCCCTGGAAGGGGACATCCACTACCAGCGGGACGGCACCGGCCCCCTGCCGCCCTCCGCCTCCAAGGAGGGGGGAGTCTGCTCCGAGCTCTCCGGGCAGGGGAAGCCCAAGATCACGGCCTGGGAGGCGGGCTGGAATGTCACCAACGCCATCCAGGTACGACCGCCACCGCGCTGCCACCGCCGGGCACCGGGGAGGGCTTCCAGCTCCCGGCTCCTCTCCCTGCTCTGCGCCCGGCTCTGGGTCCGGCTCGTCGGCGGCACCGGGGTGGTCGCAAATCCACTTCGGGGGAAAAAAAAAAAAAAAGGAAGGAAAAAAAAAAAGAAAGAAAAAATGAGGAAAAAATAGGAGAAAAGGAAAAGAAAAAAGAAAAAATAGGAAAAAAATTGTAAAAGGGAAGGGAAAAATCCAAGCCCGCATGCCTGCTTTGCCCCCGACCCCCAGGATACAGTGCAGAGCCAGGGAGGGGCTTCAGGCCCCAAGCCCCTTCCTGCTGCACTTCCCTGCAGGGCCGGGCTGGTGGGGGGATTCCCTCTGGCTGCCCCACATATGGCTCAGGGGGTGAGGGAGGCCCCCTGGGAGTGCCTGGGCTGGTAGCTGGGCTGCGCCGGGGTGGGCCTGGGCTGGCCTCTTTGGGGGTCTTTGGCGGGGGGTGGTCTGGGTGCAGAGTGGGGCTGGGGACAGAGAGGGCAGAGACTGGGGCAAAGCCTTGGCGCCGACACTGTGCTTGCGTGTTCTGGGTGCTGCAGGGTGAGCTGATGCGGGTGTGCGCAAGTGTGCGGGTGTGACTGTGGGGGTGCTACGTCAGCGAGAAAGGGGGAGTGTGCGATCATTTGTGGCCGTGATTGCGTGGCGTGACTGTGTGACCGATTGTGTGGGTGTGATGGTGTGCCACCGAGACAGCAAGTGTGCGTGTGACTGCGACTGTGCGGCTGTGTGTGCCCGGGGATGGGTGCCCGCCTGGTCCCCTCTGTGAGATGAGCAACATGGTTTCCATTTTGTCTCTTTCTAGGGGATGTTTGTGCTGGGCCTGCCCTATGCCATCCTTCATGGTGGATATCTAGGACTCTTTTTAATAATTTTTGCTGCAGTGGTTTGCTGCTACACTGGGAAAATCCTTATTGCCTGTCTTTATGAAGAGAATGAGGATGGGGAGATAGTCAGGGTGAGAGACTCCTACGTGGACATAGCGAACGCGTGCTGTGCGCCTCGCTTCCCCACCCTCGGGGGCAGAATCGTGAACGTGGCTCAGATCATTGAACTGGTCATGACCTGCATTCTATATGTGGTGGTCAGTGGGAACCTCATGTACAACAGCTTTCCCAACTTGCCTGTCTCCCAGAAGTCGTGGTCCATCATTGCCACGGCAGTGCTCCTGCCTTGTGCGTTCTTGAAGAACCTGAAGGCAGTCTCCAAGTTCAGCTTGCTCTGCACATTAGCCCACTTTGTGATTAACATCTTGGTGATCGCCTACTGCCTCTCCAGGGCACGTGACTGGGCCTGGGACAAAGTCAAGTTTTACATTGACGTCAAGAAGTTTCCCATCTCCATTGGCATCATTGTCTTCAGCTACACCTCTCAGATCTTTCTGCCTTCCTTGGAGGGGAACATGCAGAACCCCAAGGAGTTTCACTGCATGATGAACTGGACTCACATCGCAGCTTGTATCCTTAAAGGACTCTTTGCCTTGGTTGCCTATCTGACCTGGGCTGATGAGACCAAGGAAGTCATTACAGACAACTTGCCATCCACCATTAGGGCAGTAGTCAACATTTTCTTGGTGGCCAAAGCCTTGCTCTCGTACCCCTTGCCATTCTTTGCGGCTGTGGAAGTCCTGGAGCGGTCCCTTTTCCAAGATGGAAACAGGGCATTCTTCCCCAACTGCTACGGGGGTGATGGGCGGCTCAAATCCTGGGGACTCACCCTCAGATGTGCCCTGGTAGTTTTCACCCTGCTGATGGCTATCTATGTCCCACATTTTGCCCTCTTGATGGGTCTTACTGGGAGCCTCACAGGTGCAGGGCTCTGTTTCCTGCTCCCCAGTCTTTTCCACCTCAAACTCTTGTGGAGGAAGCTCTTGTGGCACCATGTGTTCTTTGACGTCGCCATTTTCGTTATAGGTGGGATCTGCAGCGTCTCTGGGTTCATCCACTCTTTAGAAGGTCTCATAGAGGCCTTCAGAACCAATGCTGAAGACTAAGGAGGGGCCAGAGCCAGTTGCAGTAAGAGAATCGCATCGAACATCTGCATAGCCAAATAATTCTGCATCCCTTTAATGGAAAGAGTCATTATTTTCGTTACGTGCATCCAACAAATTCTATGTCATAGAATCTGCAAATTAAAGGAAATAAAAAGATATGAAAGTGTTTGCCCTGTTGTCTTTTTAAATAAGCTAAGATTCAAATATATATTTTTTGGTTATTTAGAATTTTTGGAAGGAAATTATCTGGTGCCCCATCCCTATCTCCTCACTCGTTGCCTGAAGCTTGGCGCCCCGCGAATGACCTGTTGGGAACCAGTCGCAGTTGTCAATACTCCTTACAGATATGCAATTCAGTGTTTCAGGAGCTGAAACACAGGTGCCGATCCAATGGGATTGAGTTACTGCGCTCACAGATGGAACCAAACCAGCCGTGGGCACTGGGAACATGGACTTTGGTTTTATACTGTGTGAGATGGATGTAGATGAGACCTAGATTGTACGACAAGCCCAACAAGTGCAAGCAGTGGCTGATGACCAGCGATGCCAGTTACCTGCAATGTTTACACTGTAGTCACATAGATGTCAGGACTGCTTAATTCTTCCATCCGAATTCACACTGAGGAACGGCACTTCCCATCGATTACAATGTTTTGCCTCTGGTTGAAATCGTAGATGTGGAGTCCACTTCTCGGTGACTTTCGTTTCGTTTTAACAATTGTTATTTCTAAATTATGAGAAGTTAAAAAAATATTGTTGGATTTGACGTCGTTCAAGATACAGGAAGAAAACTACGACACAAATCATTCTGTGCAATCTACCAGATCCGTGGAGCTGTTTCCAATGTACGTGTGGTGTCATTGTGGTAAATAAGATGAAAAAAATGTATATCAGAAAAAAAATCTATCTTTAACATATAATGTGGTACATAAATATATCAAACAATAAAGAGAAAACATAGTCAATGAGGCTGTCCTGGTTCGTGGGGGCTTTCAGAGGAGCTGGGCAGGGGCAGAGGGGGGTTCATCCTCCCCGTGCCCGCTTGCATGGGGGGGGGGTACCGCACATCCTCAGGGATAATGGATGGGCAGCGCTGGGCTGTCACCGATAGTGGGATTAAAATATTTGCAAGAGGACACTTGTATTTCAGAAAGGAGTCATCCTAGAGTTGGGGGGGGAGGGCTGCTTTCACTCCCGCCCCCTTCCAGCTTCGCATTATTCCCATAGTGCTCGGACTCCAGGGGTGGAGGGAGTTTGTAGAGGTACCCGGAGATTTTTGTCCTTGTGAAGGAGAGGAAAGAAAAACCCTCATAAACAAGCAAATACGAGGGGGAATCAACGAAATAAGGGGCTGGGGGCACCCCCTGGCTTGACCCAAACTCATTCCGCTTCTGTGACCGAAACCACCTCGATTTACACCAATTTAAAAGCAGCAACAATTCAGTGAAGCGTTGTCTGCCCGCTGCCGCTGCACAGCAGGGATGGGGATGCGGGGGGACCTCCCAACAGTGCTCCCAGAGCCCGGGCACAGCAGAGATCCAAGTGAGGCTCCTTTTATTGCCCCCTAAATCATGTCGAACCCCGGGAGGGGCTGGGGGTCCCCCTCCTCCCGGCCGGAGCTGGCGGAGCGGCCCCCCGACGGCAGCGGGCAGCTCCGCAATGCGGTACCGGGAGGGGGGTGGCAAAAACCGGGGAAACGGGCTGGGGACAGGAGGAGGGGATGTCCTTTCCCGAAGGAAAAAAACCGAACATTTTGGGTGTTTATTCCGCGTGGGGACAGGAATGTGTGGTGCCACAGGTCGGTGGAGGGGCATGGTGGTGGGGTCCTTGCCCGGCCCCATTTTCAGGGGGGATGCAGCTGTGTCCCATCCTCATCCCCATCCTTACCCTCATCCCCATCCCCACCCCGCTGCAGGTGATCCGTGATTACCGGCCCCGCCGGCAGGCACCGACAGCCGAAGCTGCCCTTACCGGCCCTGCCTCGGGGGGGTCCCGCCTGCGGGGGGGTCCCGCCGGTCTCTCATCCCGAACCCCGGCGGTGGTGGCTCCCCTGGCCCGACGCTCGGCACAGTCCCGGAGCCACCGCACCGACCTGCCCGGGATGGGGTGGGGGGGAAAACAACTCGGCCGGTGGAGCCGGGCGGCGAGCTCCTTCTGCATGGGCGCCTGGTGCTTTTTCCCCGTTCCAGCTCCGTTTTCTCCCCAGGGTGTTAAGGACCAGCCCGGGAGGAGATCCAGCCCATCTTCTCCCTGCCCTGAGCAGGGCTGAGTGAGCCCCTCGGATCCTGGGAGTAACTGGAGAGCTGGACGGTTAACACGCTCCTCTGCACATCTGGGGTTTGCATCTGGTCTGCACGCCGTGGTTTTAGGGGGTTTTCTCTCTGTGGTCCCCATTTGGATTGCAGGAAGCAGATGGATGCAGCCAGGAGAGCTGCCGCAGTTGTAGTGTGGTTTGATCTCTTCTCCACACGGCCAGCTGCCCGCATGTGGATGCGGGATGCTCACAACTAACCTGTCCCTGTCTTTGTGTTTTTCAGGGGCCAAAGGTTCTCTGGTTTAGGTCCTAGATGATGGAAGCCTGTTTGCGAAGTTTTAACATTGCAGAGGTTTTAATTCAGCAATTTTTTCCTCTTGTGAACAAAAATGGCTCCTGCTTGGAGTGCATTTGTGGTTGTAAGATGATTTGTGTCTTTTTTTTTGTGGCAGAAGGGAAAAGCCAGGGCAGCTGAAGGCTCCTTGCTGCCGTCCTTCAGGATGCAGAGCAGGGGAGCACAAGCAGTGCCCTCAACCCCTGCAAGGGCTCCTCAAACCCTTGACTCCTGCCCAGGCACAGCCCCCCCAACCCCCTGCTTCCCAGGGAGCTGAGATGGAGGGACTCCAGCCTGGCTGGAGGGACTCTGCGAGGCATTTCTGCTTCCCCCGTGATGCCTGGCAGCAGGCTGCGCAGGTCCTGGGGATGTCGGGGCGTTGCAGGGTCTGGCTGGCTGCAGCTCACAGCGGTGGCAAAGCCAGCGATTATCCAGAGAGCCCCAACGGGCTTTGTCTCGCTGTCAGTTCTGCTCAAGCGCTTTCCTCCGTGTTTCTGCTGGGTGCGACGCACAGTAGCGACTGACGTGCAATGAGCTTGCGAAATGAGCCCGCTCAGCAAACCGGAGCGATCAGCCGAGGCTTTGTCCTTTAAACTTGTCCGTGGCTGGAACGAGTGTGGCTGTTGATGCAACCCTTGTGACTTGGGCTGGAAATACAGGCACCCCCTCCAGCCTGCCGCTGCAGACATTTTGATGCTGGGCTGATCCTGGTGAAAGCGTGCGTGAATCCAGCGTTGTGGGAGATGTGCAGCCTTTAAAGCAGGGGATGCAGCGGAGTGAGCAAAATAAAACCCCAAAATAGCAGCAGGTTTAACTTGGATAAAGCAGAAATCTTCTAAAAGGCCAGCACGATGGCAAAGGCTGAGTTCTGTTCCAAATGGCTTTTGTCTGCAGCTTTGTAGCTTCTGGTCATGTGCTGCAGCAATCCTCTAAACCTTCTCATTCTGAAATTGAGACAAACAAAGGCCCTCTCTGCACCAGCAGGCAACAGATTTCTTTATCTCTCTGTGTCTTTATGGTTCCTCTAGCACAATAACCACCTCTATTTGGGTTTGTTCCCTGAGACATGAGGGTAATAGCAAATAATCTCCACTATCCTCACGCACCCGCACGGCCATGCCACCTGGCAGGACCGTCAGTGGGAGCTGGAGCGAGGTGGGGGCTGAGCCCACTCCCCTCCACGTGCTGCTGCTGGTGCCAGAGCTCACAGAGGGGGTATGGCACTGCCTTCTGACCCTGCAGATGGAGCTGGTGACCTTGGCTGGGGTGGCAGTTGGCTGTGTTGGCCTCATGCACTTTGGCTGCTCCAAGTCCCGTATTCTGGACTGTTTCAGAAATCACTTATTTTGATGGCAGCACCAGTGTTCTCCATCATCTGATTTTATACATCTCTGTACCCGTCTGTGCATTCAAATCCCGCCTCAGCTCACCCTTTGGCTTTTGTAACACCCTGCCTGTCCAGTGACCCTTCTTCCTTCTCCTCTGCACTTTGGAATTCACAGGTCCAGCTGGGATGGGCACGTGCTGATGGCGAGAGGTCAGTGTTCAGACAAAGGCTGGAGGAACAGTGCTGCCATTCACGTTTCCTCAGAGCTGTGGGCCCATTTCCATGAGATGCGCAGGGGCAAAAGGGCTTTTGAGGTTGAAAGAAGCCTTCCTGCGTAATCAGGAAATGCCCTGTGCGTGTGAAGTTTGTATTTTGGGTGAGGAACTGTGGGCTCCACCACTGAGTCCATCAGCACACTCAACTGTCAAAGCGTTATTTGGGCAGGGATGGGGGGACCACTGTTGCTGGGCACCTGCAGAGGGGATGGGAGAGGAATGGGGACAAATGGGGAAGGGCATGAGTGGAGGGCAGCAGAATCTGGCTCCCAGAGGGCTCCTCTGGGCTCAGCTCTGGTGTGCCCATGGGCCTCGGTCCTCATCTGCTGCTCAGGTGCTCACTCGGGCACACGTGTGGCCCCAGATGGGGAACGTGGAGCCAGAGGAGGGTCACACAGGAGGCAGAAGTGACATTGCAGGACTGTCACACCTGCAAAGTCCAAGCATGTAAAAGTCCCTGCATCTCCTGCCCTGGATGCAGTGTTGTCAGGAGACTTGTCCAGTGCCTTCCCTGCTGACAAGCTCCATGGATTGCTGGTGGACTGGCAATGGGTTGTGTCCACATCCAGGAGGTCGTGCTGGTTTGGGAGGTGATCCATGCCTCATTACCTCTGCCAGGACCTGGCATGTGGCCCGGTGCAGCCTCCAGCGCACAGAGCACTTTGTTCTGACCCTTTGCACTTCCCTGCAGCAAGCTGCCCTCTAATCCCCCCAGGAGGGATTTTCCTCTCCCAGCCCAGCTCTCAGTGCCTCTGTCCCCACACAGAGCAGCAGCAGGGTAATCATTTACTTCCTGCCACAAGCCACTCCTTCAGACTTTTCCTTCGACCTTCAGACCAAATCGCCAAATAAAAACAGCGGCAGGGAGAGCGGGACACGCTGCTTTCCACAGCCGGAGCGTGGCTGTGCCTGCTGCTGCCCCAGCCCAGGAGCCCGGCTCCCCGCGCCTCGCTCTCTGCAGGTAATGCCCTTTGCTTCCTCTGGGATCATTGCGATTTTCCCTTCTCTTAATGAGGTCCTGTACCCCTTTGGGAGAAACAGAGTTCTTTGAAGACTTGTCCCTTGCTGCCAGGGACCCACTGGCCCACGGGAGAGGTGCTTCGCCAGGGTCTGGCTTGGGGACATCAGCGGAGGGGGTTTGAGTGCCAGCAGTGGGTTCGTTTCCCAGCTATGGAGGAATTCAGAGAGGAGACGAAGAGCCTCCTTGCTCCCTCTGGAAATATTGTACAAGGTGGAAAGGTTTCTTGCTTTAACTGTGTCTCCCCCAGGAAACTCCCATCACCAGGAGCTTCCATCACCCTGCTGGCGTCTGCATCCCCACACCAGCTCACCTCCCTGGTGAGCTCCCACGAGTGTTTCTGACCCTGGGAAATGTCAGACCAGCAGGGCTAGCTGGTGACTGTCCCCACGGCCCTGCACGACCCTAAGCCACCTCCCCAGGGACAGGAGGCTTGGGCTGCACTGGGCTTTTGCAACCAACACCAGAAGGGTGAGGTTTGCACCAGAAATTTCAGGTTGTTTTGGCTGTGGTCTGCCAAGGCTGGTGAAGCTTAGGGCGGCTGTGTCTGGCACCCCTCTAATGGGGCATCCCTGTCGCCTTGCCGGCAGAACAAGGAGCAGGGGACACAGAAGGGCTCAGCAGGTTTCAGCGCAGAGCTGCTGCCCTTGCACAGGGGCTCATGTGTCCTGGCAATGCCTCAAGCAGCACCTGGCCCAGCTTGGACTGGGCTGCCCACTGCATCCAGTATGTACGGCTTGCTGGAGACCGTCTCCAGTCATGCCAGCACCAGATGCTTCCCAGGTTTTGCATGTGGATAACAACTGCATCCTGCACAGTGGAGCTGGAGTCAGCAGCTCCCAGGGATGGGGATGGAGAAGGGTAGAGGGGACACATTCCCAGGGACACTTAGCCCACAAACCTTCCTAACAAACCCAGCACTGTGCCAGCAGTGAGGGGCTGGTTTTCGGGCTCTCTGAGCTGTCTCTGAGCTGCTAAGCCCTGCTCAATCCGGCTGGGAAACTGCCTCTCTGCCCTTGTCCTCACCGGGCTGGTCACACTCAGGGCTTGAGCTGTGGTGGTGGCCCTGAGTGTGCACCCTGCGCCAGCCCAATTGTGCTGCGGAGAGAAGAGCTGCTCAGCCCCAAAAACAGTTGTTGTACTTTTAAGAGAGGCTCTAAAACATAGACTGAGGTCCTGCTGGAGAGGAGAGATCTGCACCTTCCCCAAGGCCGAGGCTGACCAGCCAGGAGAGGAAGGGTCACTCAGAGTCACGCTGCTTCCAACGTCATGTTATTTATTCACTGAGACTCTGCCTACCTTTAAAAAACACTTGGGAGCAAGAAAGTCCCAGCCAGCTAATTTAATGTTAATAATAAGATCAGGCATTTATTCCTCTGCACATGCAAAGGCTTTACAAGAGATCAGTAACTTTCTGCCATGTTCGTATTTGTAGCGATGGAGGCACAGAAAGTTGCAAGAGTTGCTCAAACTCATTTTAGCTGTCCTTTAGGATAAAAACCTGATCCCAAGAGGCCTCCTCTTGGCTTGTTTCAGCAAAACTTCCCAGCACCCATGTGGGACTCCTTGGCAAAACCAAGGGCAGTGCCAGAGGCAGAACCCTGTCTTTTTGAAGCTGAAAGAAAAATGTAGAGTGGGAAAAAAAAATTTAAAGAATCCCAGTGGTCATCAATAGTCTATTTAGTCTTTCACAAATCCTCTGAAGATGAAGAAATAGGCTCCGACTTTTTAAAGAATATCCTATCCTATCCTGTCCTACCCTATCCTATCCCTTACCCAGCAGAGATAACCGAGTACACAAACATTTGAGGTTACCTTTCACTGCAGGTCGATGGAAACTGGCTTTCTGCTGTCTAGAGAAATATTTGTTTTACTCTTATCTGACCCCTTCCCTGCAACTCTGCCCAGAACTTTGTAGTTCCACTTAAGTGACACTTTTATGATTATGGTTATGGATATTGCTAGATAGGGAGATTAAGATAGTACACCTTTCCCTATAAAACAGCATATATGCACAGCATTTAAAATATTACAAAAGGGACAGAGGGGGTACTTCTCTGTGAGTAGAGACAACGCACTGGACCTGTTGCCCCTGGATGTGTCCTGCCCCTGAGAAGCTGCAAACACAGCTTCCCAACAGTGAGTGGCACCGGCCGGGACTGGTCCTGCTCTCACTTTGCCCAACTTTGCCACCACAGTCTGACCAAGTCCAGCCCAGGCAGGAGCCATGCACAGAAGTGGTTAGATCACCCAAGAGCTGCTCATCACCTCTGGACCCAGGTCCCACAGAGGTTTTTCTGGCAGGGATGTGCTCTCTGGAGGGCAGGAAAACACCACCCGGCACAGGAGACCAGCAACGCCACAAAATTCAGCATCCACACCAGCAGGCTCCAGCTTCACCAGAAATGTTTAATTTCATTTAGGAGCATGTGCGTGCTGGGTGGGAGAATGGGCCAAGCCCAGTCCTGGTGTAAGGGGTACCTGTAGAGACATGTGCCTGTGTGCCTACATCATGTATGTGTCTTGCAAGTGCTCCTATAACCAGGAGTCCCTCCAGGGTGGCACTGATGTGTCCTGTCATGGGCAAGAGCTGCTGCGGGCTGTTCCTGGCCATGGCCCTGGGTGCACAGGGGCAGAGCAAGGCAGAAATTCTCTCCTCTTGCACATGGGGAGGGCTGCCCAGGCTCCAGCACGCTGGAGGCTAGCCCTGCTCACATTGACCTGTCCCATCCATGTCCTCCATCATGGGGACAACCACTCACCCAGGACATCTCTCTAGGGACAGCCATAGGCTCTCCCTCCGCAGCTGCCCCAGGCATCCGGTGGCATCTGATGTTGAATCCGCAGGTGAGGACCTGCCCTGTGCTGGGGATTTCCTGGTGGTCCACATGTCACTGTGCTTCCAGGGAATGGCTTCTCCTGTCCCAGCCAGCCACCGGTGCCAGGGCAGTCACCCTGGGCACAGGGAGGATGAGTTGGGTTTCAGCTCCTCAAAGGCATCAAACACCACAATCCTTTCCCGAGAACAGAAATCTGTGAAAGTAATTGTTGTAGGGTAAATTTCTTCTGTTGTAGAGAATTCAGATAGCCAACCAGTACCACCCAGCCCTCTTCCAGTGCCCTCCATCTGCCAGTCCCAAAGCAAAGAAGGGCCACCACAGCACATGGCTGATCACCACTGGACCCAGTGCTGGTGGGTGCTGGCCAGACAAGGGTCAGGGAGCCAGCCCCACGTCCCAGAGCTGTGCCTGGACGCCAGACAGCCACCACTGCACCCAGGGGCTTGATTCTACTCTTATTCCTGTGCCCTTCGCCTTTGCAGCCAGAGAAACGTCTGTGTGCCCTGCTTCCCGAGGACCCCGCTGCCGGTGGCTGAGCTCCTGCCCCAGCCGTAGGAGAGGGGACACTTTCCGCTGGCTCTATGCACGTGGCCTGGATGGAGCCCTCCTCCACCGCCCTGGGGAAGACGAAGGGTAATGCTCCTGGCTGGTACAGTGTCCCTGACCCCCTGGGGATGGTGAGGGCATGAAGGAGGCTTCTCCATGGAGGTCTCCTTGCCAGTGCTGAGTTGTGGAGCAGCTGGCAGAGGGCAGAGCCCCATTGTACACCTCCGGCCAGGGCTCACCCTTCCCAGCAATGTCTGCACGGAGCCCAGGAAATGTTTGTGTACAAGGATGTTGGCTGAGAAAAAAAAATCATGCTTTGACCTGAGAGAGAACAATATTTCAGCCAACATGCTGCTTCCCTTCTTGTTTCATGCAACAATGAGCAGACATTTCAGATGTTTTCACCCTGGTAGCTGTAGTTTGGGGGAAGGGGCTGGTCCCTGCAGGACCCCAAGGAAGCTGGATTTTCTCCCGCTGCAGCTGCATGTGAGAGATTTTAAAGGAAATGACAGTGGAAGCAAAAAGAGACTGCTTTATTTTTAATGAAAAGAGAGACAAGATGCCAGCCCTCCTCTAACGTCTCCTTTTACTCAGAGCTCAGTCTCTGTTCTCTCAAATCACCGCATGCCTCCAACACCAGGATTTCCCCCCAACATGTGTTTATATTTGCATGTAACGCTGCTGCAAAGTGCTGGGCTGGGAGCCCTGGGCTGCAGCCTTCCCAGGTTGGTGGAGGATGCTGGAAGGAGCAGCTGCTTCTGGGTTTGACCTGAACCAAATGAGAATTTGACCTTCCTCCAAACTACAGGACAGTGGACAAACTTCCAGCTCACTAACATGTAGAAAATAATTCTGAACACCTGAAATACCACTCAGGACATAATTAGCTCCTACCCATCACCTGTACTCATTCCTCCCTCCTCATCCAAAACTACCACTCCACCTAAATTCTCAGTCCTTGGGCATATCTAGCAGGTGCCTCTTCATTTACTGCAGCTGATCAGCTTTTCCTGTTCCTTTTAAAAGGCTGCAGCAGAGGCATGACCCCCCCCGAGAAGGTGGGGGTGCCTGGGGGCTAAATGAAGTGCTGCAGGAAAGAAAGCTATTCTCCTTTGAGTTTCAAGACAGAGCTGTGGGGTTCTGCTCTGTCAAGGTGGTCGGTGCCAGGGTGGGCTGGTGCAAGGATGGGGAGTGTGGAGAACGAGGGGTCTCTGTGCTCCCTGGCTGTGGATTGCTTCCCCTGCTTCCGGACACAGCCTCTGCTGGTAGATGTGCTCCCAGGTGTGTTTAAGCCTTTGCTTTCTATTCTCATGGGATTACTTTTTTGCAAAATGCTGCAAGCTTTGCCTACCTGCTGCTTTTCTTTTTTTTTTTTTTTTTCTCAGCTTTACATGCAGCTTTTTTTGTTTTTTAAATCTGGGGAGCTGTTTGTCTGTGTTCCAGCTTGCTGAGAGCCAGGGCTGCTTGGCTGGGGTTCCTGCTCTGGTTTGCAGTGTGACTGGGGTACAGGGGAAAAGATCCTCAAGAGAAAATTGGACAAGTTAGGAGCTCTGCAGAGGGCAGCTAAGCAAGCTTCCCCAAGTGAAGAAGTCCTTCAAAGTCTTTCCTAACCTCTTGCTGGCTTTGCAGTGTGCTGTAGTGCTGCAATGGGAATGAAGCAGAGCTCAGTGCTGGCCTGGAGCTATCTCTTAGATCTGTAGCGGGGGAAAANCACTCTTTTGTTTTTTTTTTTTTTTTTTTTTTTTCTTTTTTTATTCCTCCATTAAAAGCATGTGTGTGCAGGAGTTCTCCTTCCCACCTCTCCCTGTGCTCTTTCCCCAAGCTGAAACTGGGGCATCTCCCCCTTCTGCTGGGTGCATCCCCTGTGCTGGATGGAGGCTGTGGGCTGCCTTGGGTGCCCCTCTCTCTGCCCTGCCCCTCCAAATTCTCTGATGCTTCCAAAATGTTGCCTTTTGTCCCAGGGCCAGCCTGCCAGGCCTCCTGGCCTCTCTGTGCTGGCAACTAGCCCTTCCCAGAGTGGGAGAGGACGAGGCACTTGCTCGGAGGGGTTTGCAATCTAGGTTAGGTAGGAAATGATGCTGAGAGTGGTGACATCAGGGAGGAGGGTGGGAGGCAGCCTGCAGATGACGAGTCTATGAGGTTGCCTTTCCGTGCAAGGTACGTGTTGCATTAGTAATGTGTTTGTAGCAAATAACGCTGGGCTAGCATGGGAATGTGGGTCACTGCTGGCAGAACTGGCGAAGGAAGAAGGAGCTGCTTGTGCTCTGCTGGGAAGGAAGTGTATGTTGCTGAGGGATGTTTTTTTGAGGGGGACATGCAGCTGTGGTGACTGCTCCAAGTTGTAAGTAGCAGCTTCTGTTGGGCAAGCGGGTGCCTGCTGCCTGGGGGATGCCTCTGGCCTGGGTGTTGGGGTGAAATGGTTTTTGAGGAGGAGGGAGTGGGGTACAGCAGTTTGTGTTTCTGGTGTGTAATAGTCACATCGTGTCAGGGAACTCCCAGACTTGCTGGCTGATGCTCTTGGTGGCCCTGGCTGTGCCTGGAGCATCCCTGCTGCCCCAGCAGGCACGAGGAGGGATGCAGCCAGGCATGTATAACCGAGGATTCCAGCGTATTTTCGTGACCTATTTCTCATTCTGTTGTTCAGTGTGTGTGTGCGCTCAGGAAATCTTTGTGCTTTAGAGAGAGCAGGGTTTGTTAGTGAAAAGCAAAAGCCTGTTTGACTGCTCAGGAGATTTTAGAGTAGAAACTAACCTGGCCTTGGAGGTGGACTCGAGCTGGGGAAGGTGGCTCTGAGCCTGAACAGAAAGTGATACAGGATGGAGATGTGTCCTAAAATGTGCAGGGTACCTCAGTGCAGAAAGAGAGACTCTTGCCTCAGAGCAAGTATATTTAATGCAATAGCTTTGTTGGAAAATGCTGCCCTTGGTCAGCAGGGACTTGTTGAGTAGCTTCACTCCAGCAAAGGAGCAGTGGAGCAGAATGGTGCTGGTGAAGGGAAGCACAGATGGGCTGCCAGGATGTGGTAGCTGCAGGTTGTGTGGACCTTGCTAGAGCAGCCTTATCCAAGCCCCTTGGAGCAAGGAAGGACCTTGTCCTTCATCCTGTGCTGCCAGCAAATACCTCCAAGCCAGGTGGATGTGTTTCTGTGGCTTGCCCCTGTGCTTCCCAAGATGCCCAAGCTGTGGCATGTCCACCTGTGCCTGAAGGGAGTCTTTTATTTCCCCCCGAGTCTGGGATCAGAACAGCATCTATGGCAGCAGACTGACCCTGGGGCCAAAAATCAGCTTGTGGGGGTTCAGATCTGGAGGGCAGGGCTGGTGTCCCTCTGCTGTGACCGTGATGTCTGGCTGGTCTGTGGAGCAGCCCGTGGGACAGATGCAGCCCCCAGGCAGGTGTGGGATGACCTTCAGCAGACCTCAGTGAGCCAGGGACAGCCAGGCTGTCAGGGAAATAAGGGAGGGGATGGGGATCCGTCCGGGTGCTGCTGCATGCTGTTGTTACTGGTGGGTGCCAGCTGGGACCAGCTCCTGTACCTGCTGCAGGGCAGAGTATTGGACAGGATCAGGGCCCCAGACCAGCCTGATGTAAGCTCACTCACTAAATGCTTTGTGGGTTTTTCTTTAAATTCCTGCTTTCCCTTTCTTATCCCTTCAGAAACTCTAAAACCACAGCCTGTTTTTTGGCTCCTCATCAGATCTGTGCCCAGGTCCCAGAGCTGTCGGTGGTGCCCAGTGGGGTGGTTCTCGGGAATGTGCATGTCCTTCCCCTGGCAGATCGTACAGCCCGTGCGGGAAGGGCTCTATAAATGGGCTTGTGTTTCCCTCAAAACTTGTCCTATGAGCTCCTTGCCCAGGGGCATGGGCTCTGGCAGTCAGTGCTGCCAGCTCCTTGGTCTGTAGAAGAGCTACTCCAGGATGGTAACTTGTTTGTATCTACAACGGCCTTTTTTTTTTTTTAGGGGAGGGAGGGAAATGTATTTTTCTGTGAGTGTTTTGACTCTTTCTTTCCCTCCAGTAGCAAAACTAGGACTGAGCCAGGGAGTAAAACTGAGTCTTGGAATGTTTTTATCTTCTCCTAAGCAAAACAAGGAATTCCTCTGTACAGGTTGCACTTCTCAGACTTTCCTCTTGCCCAGCCTGTGCAGCAGGGAGCAGGCTCAGGACCCTGCCTCTTAGTGCAGCGAGTGGTGGTGATGATGGTTGTGATGATGATGATGGGTGGTGCAACCACCTGTGCAGCTGAGCAGCAGGGATGCTCCATGGTGGGAATCCCAGCTTCTGGCACTGGCTGCGTGTCCTTGGGCAAGTCACTTGCTGCGATGTGTGTGTGCTGGCTTACCTCCTGCAGGGCCCTGGAAGGTTTCATTCATGTCCCTAATTACTCAGAGTCTTGAATGAAAGGGGCACTGGATGTGCCAAGTGTGTGACGTGCCCCAGTCAACATCGTCCTTGTGAGCACTCTCCTTGTCCCTCCTGGGGACCCAGGGGTGGCTCGGGGAGGCTTGATGGTGGTCCTGTAGCCTGAGTCCCCTCTGCCATGGACAAGGGTGTCTGTTTTGCAGGACTTCTCCCCATCCTGTGTGAGATTGAGGGCTCCTGGCAGGGCTGGGAGGGAAGCTGTCCTGGTTCCTATAATTTCCTGGTTATTTTGGTATGTGGGTGGAAGGGGGAGGAGGGCAGCTGTGGAGAGAAAAGCAAGGTCAGTGAAGAACAAACGTGCCTCTGTGCACTTGTGATTGCGCCGCCAGCTAATCGGCTTCGGCGCTCCAACTTTCCTCGCAGAACTCATCAAGAACGGCCGTGAGAGGATCGGACAAACCATCAAGGCTTCTGGCTCCAGGCTCTGCTCATAGTGAGTACAAAAACCTCCCCGTGGGATGAGAGCCCTTTAAAACCCAGCCCGATAACCCCCGGGCTGGCTCAGCCGTGAATGGAGCTGGCTGGCACCGGCCAGATGTGGGCAGTGCCTGGGGACAGCCGCCAGCTCCTGCTGCCACCCGGCATCCCCTGCCATGGGAGAGGGGCTCCGGGATGGCTGCGGGTCTGTGCCCGACAGTGTGTGGGGGTGGCAAGGGGCAGCACTCACAGGTGAGATTTGGGAAAGGCTGGGGGATCTTGGGCCCCCTTTTTGGAAGGGGTAGGGTGGGGGGGGATGGCTGGGGGGACAGGAGCCTTCAGAGCCTCCCTGTGGTGTATGAGAGCTTGGTGGGTCTGAGGGAGATGGACAGAGTGCTCTGGGGTGGGGGAGAAGAGAACAGAGCTTTTTTTGTTGTTGTTTTTTTTCCCTTCTGTCATCCCTTTTGCTTTTGCAAGGGGTGTGGTGGAACCCCTAAAACCAAGAGGAGGAATCCCTAGGTGGCAGGACCCCTCCCTCCCCAGGGATCCTTGGGCAAGGTGGGTCTGAACCAGCAAGTCTTGTTCAGCTCCAGCTTCCCCAGTCCCACAGTGGCTGCACTGGGTAGATGAGAGCCCTGGGCTTGAACATCTCTGCTCACCCAGCCCTCCCTGGCTGCCACAGCCAGCCTCTCTTCTCTGCAGTGTCCCCAGCTGCTGCCAGCCCAGATGGCATGTGGTGGCCGGACCCACTGGCCTCTCCTGGCTGCCCTGCAGGGACACCCGATGGGTGGCAGGGCTGGGTGTGCTGGTGTGGGGGATGTATCTGCCTCCAGAGGGGTCTGGCCATGGCCAGGAGAGCTGCCACCTTGTCTGGTCTCTGATGGTGTGTCAGGGCTGCTGGGGCTGTGCTGGGCTTTGCCCATAAGTGCCCTGACCAGTTGCTGCCATTGCAAATCAAGGGCTAACTGTGATTTAATGTTTGTGTTTGTTCAAATCACTTGTGCACCCAGGAACCTTTCCCCCCATCTCCCATCAGCATGCTCCCATTGTCCTCTGTGCCCCAGTGCCTGTGTACCCCCACCCCTTGGGAACAGCTCTGTTAGTGAGGGGGCTGCTGAGAAGCCCACCTGAGGTCCCCTCTGAAGGGCAGCATGCCCTGGGGTCTGCACTGGTCCCTGGCAGGTTAATGGTGCAAAGCTGTTTCTTGGATTTTGTTTTCAATACTGGCTTGTTCCTCTTTTCCCAAGTGCTGAACGTGTTGTGTTTTTAATGGATCGTTCCCGGAGCCCGGATAAAAGCACACAGGTGAGATCATGGCTTTGAGCCAGCAGGTCCTCACCTTTGGGATGGAGAGAGGGGCTGGAGCTCGTAGGAGAAAAGCAAAGAGGAGAGCCTGTGTTAGCTTGCTAGGAGTCCTACTGCTGCCTTTCCCCATGAGTGATGCTGGGTGGAGGAAAAGGAGAGCAGAGAGGCTCTATATAGCTTTTGGACAAGGCATAATATCCTGAGGAGGGGAAGATTCCTGGGGAGCAGGAAGAGGAGCATGAACATGCATATACCTCTGTGCCGTCGGAAAGAGGGGGGCTGCACCTCTGTGGTGCCAGGTCTGCATCAGGCCAATTCTAAGGCTCCTGGCAGGTAAATGGGAGTGGGCAGAGGGCTGTGGGGGGGTGCTGATGTCCTGCTGCAGGAGTGCTGCTGTCCCAGAGCTGTGTGCAGGGTTCCTTGCCCAGCACAGGCAGTGGGGAGTGTCTTTTCTCAGTGCTGTGCTGAGCAACTGAGCCATGTGGTACCTTTCCTCTATGGCAGCACAGCAGGTCTTGAAAACCTCAAGTCAGGAGCCAAGCAGTCACTCAGTACTCTTTCTTTGTGCAACTATGGGATGAAGACTTCAGCATAGACTCTAGCTTAGTACAGCCTCCAGCTTGGGCATGATATTGCTTTAATGCACAGCTCTGTTCTCCATGTCCCCATCACTTAAAATTTTGCCCAAGCATCTCCCCTGTCTTTTGCTGAGGGGTGTTTATCAGTGGCTCTGTGCAAGTGATGCTGTATTGAGGAAAGGAAAGCACAACCTGTAGCATGGTCCTTGTGACTAATATTATTGTCATCCTCCCTAGCCTCCAACACCAACTGACAACATCAACCTTGGACCTTCAGCTAACCCAAAGTAAGCTCCCTGCAAAAGCCAGGTAGGGTGTGGAGCATGTGGTGGAGAGATCTGGCAGGGATATGCCTGTGTCTCGCATGGGTAGTGTCCTAACAATTACATTACTTGGCCTTTAATACCATGTGTATCACCAGTGCACCAGCTTTCAAGACATTTGGCTATAGCTGGTCCCTGTTATGGCCAGGATGATGGTGATGTCTGTAGCCCCTTGTCCCATCTCTCTTGAGAAGTAGTAAGGGAAGATCTTCACCACTGCTGGCTCCCTTTCTCTAGAAATGGGGATGAACTATGTCACCTTTAAAGGTGCCACTTGATCCCAACACGTGCTTTCACCTGTGGCCATGTTCTGCAGGTGGGTTGCAGCAGGATTTCATCCTCACTGGGCACACTGATGTGCACTGTGCAAATCCCCAGCTGGCCGGGAGCGAGGGTCACCCGTTCGGTGCTCTTTAATCCCTTTCTCAAACACTCATGTTTCCAAGAAGGAACTCTGCTTTGATGGTACTGTTGCATGTTTTTCTCCCAGAAACATTAACTTGTTTAATTCTTGCCCAACAGTGCCAAGCCAACAGACTTTGACTTCCTGAAGGTTATTGGCAAAGGAAGCTTTGGAAAAGTAAGTGGATTTGTACAGGTGGGCTGGAGCTCTTTAGAGGCAGCTTGGAAAGTGGTTTTTGTGTGGTTTTTTTTTCCTGAAGGAGTTTCTAGCTGTGTCCTTCACTTGCACCTCTCCTGAAGAGTTTGGCTTGAGTGGGATTGAGACCAGACAAGACCTGAGACAGGGTCTCATAGTCTGTTCTTACTCTGAGCTGTCCTGCAGCCTCTCCAAGGACAGAAGTGGGAGGTGTTTTATGCTCAGGGTGAGTGGTGGTGAGGAGCAGGACTTGATTCATAATAAGCTTCAGACTTGGTCAGCTAGCAAAAGATCTCCAGACAAATCTGTACCTTGTGAGATAGCAAGGATCCACTTTAAATGGGACTGCCCCCAATTGCTCCAGAACTATTTTCTATCAGGTGTGTAAGAGATGTATGTGGGGATGTTGTGTGCTCTTTTCTGGCAATGAGAAAGTGCTGGGAAGTCAGAGGGCTGGAGCTTAGTCTTGAAAACTTTGTACCTGACCTTCTGAAGCTGTATTCTATGTATAATCACTCACAAGGGTGTTAAGCTAATGAGGAAACCCCAAACAGCAGAAGGTGAGACTGACACCTGTGACCAGACCTTCTGTTGCAGGTTCTCCTGGCCAAGCGCAAGTGTGATGGGACTTTTTATGCAGTGAAAGTCTTGCATAAGAAAACCATCCTAAAGAAAAAGGAGGTATGTCTGCTCTCCTTGGGTACTTCTGCAAACAGCGGCCAGTGTGTGAGCTCTCCTGGTAACGCAATTGGGTATCTTGTGGCTGGCATTCACATAGACAGCTCATATGTTAAACATGGATTTCTCTGTGCCATGGGAACATGGAGAAGAACTGAAAAGAATCAGGTCAGATAGAGAGTGGTTCCCTTCCTGGGGCTGGAGATGACCACCTTGGGCTCCCAGCTTCCACTTGTTTTGAAAACAGGCGTGATTCCCTACAGCAAACTGGACTGGACCCTTGCCTGCAACTCTAACGCCTTGCCTGCTTTTTGATAGCAAAACCACATCATGGCAGAACGCAACGTGCTCCTGAAAAATGTCAAGCACCCCTTCCTTGTGGGACTTCACTACTCCTTCCAGACCTCGGAGAAGCTTTACTTTGTGCTTGACTATGTAAATGGAGGAGAGGTGAGTGTGCTTACAGGCTTTATTTTAATCCTCTATTTGCTCCTTCCCAAACATGCTGCTTTATTGCCTGAAACCATTTCTTGTCAGACGATAATGATGTTGAAGCGTAATGTTTTGGATCTGGTAAGGACCAGCCAGGAGTAGCTGGCATGATATCTCACCTGAAAACTGAGCTAAGATCTTGTTGGCTATGACCTGAGTTGGATGATTCCCAAGGCAAGGATGCTGAGGAAAACATCTGTTGGGGCACTTTAAAATCTTATGGAGAATATAGAAAATACTGATGCTGGTGAGCTTTAGGCAAAAGCCAGCCTCTAGGCCAGCTCTGGATCCTAGTCTAGTGCTTGTGATGCCATTGCTATATGCTAGATTTCTTTTTCTGTCCTGCAGAAGCTTACCTTTTTTTCAGCTGTGTTTTTCTCTGCTATCCGAAACTGGCAGGGAGACATTGTTAACATGGGTGTCCTGCCCAAACAGAATTCCTACTGGGGGTCTAAGTGGCTTCAGCTCTGTGCATGTACCACTTCTCATGGCCATACCACCACTATAATTGGCTTCTGGGTTTTAGCAAGCTAGGAGGCTTAACTAGATGAGCAGATGACCATTTTTTGGGCATGAATTCTTAAGTGAGATGGTGACATAAGAGGAGGACAAATGAAGTAACTTTTAGGAAGGGGTTTAGATTGCTTAAAGTTACTTAGTTTGGGTTTATTTGGTTCATGTGCCACTTGCTGCAAATAGGTTTTCACTTGAGTAGCTGGCTTTCAGGCTTGCTGCAGATATATTTCAGTTTTTTTAGAGAAGAAATGATCAACTGTTTTCTGCCTGTAGCTCTTCTTCCACTTGCAAAGGGAGCGCTGTTTCCGTGAACCCCGGGCTCGATTCTATGCTGCAGAAGTTGCTAGTGCAATTGGGTACCTGCATTCCTTAAACATCATCTACAGGTAAGGCACGTGCCAGGGGCACTGAGCCTGCCCAGCTAGGCTGTGTGCAGTGCTGGGGAGGAACAGGGCTTCACTGGGGCCCTGCAAAATGCAGGACTGGAGAAGCTGAAGATCTCCTATCCTGGACAAGAAAGTGTGCTGCTAGCACTTCATCCTGCAAGAGGGGTGTTGTCTGTATGGGACCTGATGGGCAATAAATGCTCCCAGCCTGACAGTGGGGAGGAGAGAGAATGGTTAGGTGTAAAGATATAAAATAAACCTGGCTCAATGAGTAAGAAATTGTCTCTCAGTAACAATTTATGAACAGATATGCAGGGAAATGCAGGCTGACACCTGATCCTGTGTGACAGCAGCCTTTCTGTGTTTGCATGTGTGTATGTTGATACCTAGCAGTCATGGGAATTGGTACTTTGGGAAGGTGCACTGGATTGGGAAGTTTTATTACTGCCTGTTTTTAGCTGATGCTATTTCAGATGTGGCTTTTTCTAAATATCTGGCCAAATCTGCTCAAACAGTACTTTTTGTCTTGCAGGGACTTAAAACCTGAGAACATTCTCCTGGATTGCCAGGTATATTCACAGCTCGCGCTGCCTTCCTTCTGGCTTTAAAAGCATCAGGACCATAAACATAGGACTGTGGTCCTGCAAGCTGGGCTATAGCTCACTTCATGGCATGGATTTTGTCCGCACGTACCGCTGCATTTCTGTGCAGATGCTGCAGGGGGGAGTGAACCTGCCCTCTGCAGAACTGCGTGCTTGAAGCCCTCTCAGCTCCTTCCCAAGAGCTGGGATCTGACTTGTGGACAGGGATCAGTGATGTTAAGAGCAAGTCACTGCTGCTTCTCAGGGTGGCTGCCATAAAAACTGGATCTGGGGTAAATCAGTGGCAAAGCACAGCAGTGCTGGATCTCTTTGTATCTATCCAGTTGTAGACAAAAAAACCAAACCACTAGGTTTTACTTTCTCTATAGCCTTCTGTATTTGTACTATAGGGTGTCCAGGAGGTGAGAGAGGGAAGCAGATGAGAAGTGGGGAATTAAAACTTGCATGAGATGCAATGTAAAGGCCAACACCTGGAAATCCCTTCTTCTTTCTAGAAAGAGTGGGCCAAGCTGAAATTTCTCTCTTCTTTAGGGACACATAGTATTGACAGACTTTGGACTCTGCAAAGAAGGAATGGAGCAAGAGGAGACAACTTCTACTTTTTGTGGCACTCCTGAGGTACAGCACATGCTGGGGTTTTGCTGTGACATGGGGGCTGGAAGCCTTCAGGGACTTGCTGCTCTGGGTCCCAAACTTTTGTGGGTGCTCAGCATCTCAAAGTATGGGCTCTGTGGATCAGACCATCTTGGGCTCTTTGAGATTGTCTGCCTGAAGCTGGAGTTCAGATAAGGCCTTCCCTACTTAGCAGTTTAACAGCTGATTAATACTCTAAATTTGCTGTGCTATCGGGGCAGGGATCCCTATGCTTGGAAATGGCTGGTCTTGTGAAACTGGGGCTGTTTCAGGTGGCTGTGGAGGCAACCTTGACCCTGGGAGCCCATGGGCGGGTTGTTTACCTGCTCTGATAGCCTGGGGCTGTGGAACAGGGATCCTGCTAGTACTGACACACACAGGACCTTGCTGGGCTCTTCTGCATGACCTTGGGAGGCAGGAGCTGCAAAACACCCTCTGCAGAGGAGAGGACCTGGCTCTCCTCTGGATTGCAAATGCTCCTCAGAGGGGAGGAAATGCCTTTTCTCCAATGCACCTCAGCTCAGTTTTGCTAAAACCTATCTCCAGTCTGCCTTCTTGGAGGCTTTTTTTCCTGCTTCTTGCTGAGCTGGGGATTTGGGTAGTACTTTGGCCTGGGTAATACACCTGTCCTGCTGCCCCTCCTCAGACAGCTTGAAGGGAGGGTCTGTAACCAAGATACCTTTCAGTGTTCAAGCTGAGGAGAAGGGGACAGGAATTTCCTGGTGGTAGCCCTCCACTTTCAGTGGGGACCTGCTTATGCAGCAGTACAGCCTGAACCAGGCAGGAATGTTTGATCTTAGGTTTGTGGTTTTTGATGTGTGTTTTTTTTTTTTCCTGCCCTAGATAGGGAGCCTGATAGTACATGGAAATAATCCTATATGAGACCAGACTTGATGTGCTGCTTGTTCTGCAGGCCATTTGAGTTCTTCCCTGTTGTTCCATGGTGGTGGTTAGTAGTTTTGCTGCTTTGGACAGACTCACTGCAGCTTTCTCAAAACCACAGGTGCCTCTCAGAGGTGTAATGTGTCAGTGCAGGACAGGTCTGCTGGCTGAGTTGTGGTGGGTGGCAAGCTCTTGTACAAGTCCTCTACAGGAAGAGAACCTTCTGTAGCCCAGGAAACGACTTTGGGGGTGTTAGTAGGTGTCTTTCAAACCCATTGCTCTGAAGCATAGTAGGAAATGCATCTGTGTGCTTCCTAATGCATCTGCTCAGTTTGAAGTGCAGCCAGGTTTGTGTACTTACGAGGACAAAGCCCTTCCTTTATAACTTGACTAAATATTTACTTCTGACTCTTCCCAGTACTTGGCTCCTGAGGTGCTAAAGAAGCAGCCATATGACAGGACAGTAGACTGGTGGTGCCTAGGAGCTGTCCTCTATGAGATGCTCTTTGGACTGGTAAGTTTGGAAGTTGCTTGTTTTATGCTACATGGTGGAGAATTTATTTTTGAAAGTTGATGTGAGGTTGGTCTGGTCTTCACATGGTACCTGACACAGACAACTGAATCCTGAGTTAGATAACCTGTTTCAATTATACTATTGGCCTTTGAGCAGGGAGATGTTTGATATGAGATACATCAGGTCTCCATCATCTACTTGCCGCAGGACTCATATTGACCTGCTGTATGTGGCTCCTTATGGTAGCTCATGTTTTACCTGGCTGCTTCTCCTCTCTTTCAAATCAGCCTCCTTTTTACAGCCGGGATGTGTCTCAGATGTATGACAACATTCTGCACAAGCCACTCCAGATCCAAGGAAGCAAGACTGTGGCAGCTTGTGACATCCTCCAGGGACTTCTCCACAAGGACCAGAAGAGGAGGCTGGGTGCCAAGACAGATTTTGTAGGTTGTCTTCATTAGGCTGAGGCTAGAAATGTCTCCTATCCATCCTCCCTCCTAATCCTTTCTTGCATGATAATACTGCCTTGGGAAAAAGTTCTCCATGCATGCTGCTGTCTCTCTGGCCCCTTAAAAGGGCCATATGGGGTTGACTTGAATTTCCAAAGGGAACCACTATGATTCAAGGTGTGGCGCAAGCTAGGACACCAGTGTGTGATGGTGTCACATCCCTTCAAGGGATTACTGGACCATGACCTTTCTGTATGAAGATTTGCTACATGGCCCCTACACAGATATCTGGTAGCTCCAAGTCTTGCTTGAACCACTTAATGTTATGAAACCAGCCAGCAGGTGCTGGGAAAGGAGTGTTGGCAGAAGATTGACCTTTTCCCCCCTGCTTTCTATGCAGCTTGAGATAAAGAGCCATGTATTCTTCAGCCCAATAAACTGGGACGACTTGTACAACAAGAGGATTACTCCTCCATTTAACCCCAATGTGGTAAGTGGGTATTTGTGCTGCTATGTGTTACATAGTTGTACAAAAAGAATCCTCTCCAGATTGTCAGGAGAGGATCTCTTGACAACTGAGGGATGGTGAAGTGCGGGTTAGGAGCTGCAAATGTAGTGATGACAGTGCTTTTGGAAGAGCAGCTCTGTGAGTCTGTCTCAACACAAGCGGTTGGTTGGTGTCTGCTCACTCAAAATCACTGTCTCTCTCTGCCCCTTGGCTTAGGCTGGTCCAGCTGATCTGCGGCACTTTGATCCAGAGTTCACCCAAGAAGCGATCTCTGCCTCCATCACCCACACGCCTGACCTAGCAGCCAGCAGCTCCAGTGTCTCAGATGCATTTTTAGGATTTTCTTACGCACCAACTGAAGAGGGCATCTAGGTTTTATACAGGCTTTGAGAAGCCAGATTTTAACTGAATGGGTTTTATGTTTGTGCTTTGGGGTTTTTTTGAAAGGACTTGTTCTGTCCTCTGCTCATGGTTTAAGGAAATTGGGACTAACACACTAACTGGCTGGGATGGAACAGAGCTCTTAACTCTTGCTGTTTGGAGGATTTCCCTCTAAATGACTGTTCTGCGGGCAGGGAAAAAGTGGGACACTTGTTATTTTCCCCTTGAGCACCTTGTGCTATTTGGTAAGATTGTATTCACTCTGTGGTTGTGGTATGTGCCATCCTTCACATCAATAGCCATATCCCTCTTAATGGGCCACTTTTCTTTTTTGGTGGAGCCAACTCTGCCCAGCTCTGTTACAACTGCTTTGCCCCCTCCAACAGAAAGGGAAACTCTTCACACCAAGAGCAGTGACTTCCTTCCTTTAAATGGACTGTGCCACTTAAGCCACTCACCCTGTGAGCTAGGCTCAACTGTCCATCAGTTACCGCTCCAAAGGCAGCGGTTTGTAAATCATGGACTGTGCTGTAGCCTTTCACAGCATCCAGTCCCTCCCTGAGGCCAGTGGATCATCTCTCCCTGGTCCAGGACTGGGATGCTGCTGAAGTCACCAAGAGGCTGTTATGGAGGAGCCAGTGTGGGGATAACAGATCCCAGATAAAAGGGGTGGGGAAGTGGCCGGGTTGCTTGGCAAAGTAAAACTGCCCTTATGGCCAAACCCTGTGTGGGGTGAGGGGTCCTTCCCCAGCATGTGAGGCTCACCCTGACTGCAATGAGCACAGTCCGGAGCACGGGGAGCAGGAGAGGACCCAGCGCTGGGACCCCAGCCCTCGCCCTGTGCTGGGGGTACAATGGTGCTGAGCCCTTGCACTGGGGGAGAGCAGCAGCGGTGCCCCAGCTCCAGTGGGGTCTGGAAATGCCTGTCACTGATCTAAACAGTTATTTATTCTGCCTTAATTTAAATGTTGGTGTACTCATTGAATGTCACTCTTCACTTTTTTTTTTTTAAGCACTTCTGTTGCTGTGGGGAGGAGAAGGGGGGCTAACAGCTAACTGCACACTGCGGGGGTTTGCTGGAGGTTGTGTGATGCTCACGCTGTTTTTTATGAGACTTTATCGTGTACAGGCTGCAGTCATGGTTTATATTAAAGTGTGTACACTGATGTGCTTCCACCTCCGTCCTGGCTGTAAGGGAGCCGTGGGGCTGAGGGGAAGGGAAGGTGGGCTTCACGCTGTGCCTGAGAGGGGCAGCATGCATACTAGCACTGAAGCTTTAATAAAGTTTCTACTTTAGGCTGAAGGAAGGAACTTCCCTGTTGTGGGAGGCACGGGTCTGCCCTGGGCCGCTGACAGGTGAGGGCTGGTCCAGGGCACGTCTCGGCGGTCAGCGGCCTTACCCAGCGCCAGGCCTGCCCTGCTCCCAGCTGCAGGCTCAAGAGCCGGTGCCTCCAGCCAGGGTGAGGGCCGACGCCGACCGGCCCGGCTGCGGCGTCCGGGCCTGGGGGACGCTGCCCGGAGCCCCGTTCACACCCTGCCCTGGTACCGTCCCGACCCCCCAGCCGGGCATGGAGCGAGCCACCACAGCGACCTCTGCCGCCGGGGCGGCCACCCCGCGCGCATGCGCCCCCGCGTTGCCAGGCGGAGGGCGCCGTGGTGACGGCCGCCGCGCGCTGCCCCGCCGCCGCGGCAGGGCCCGGGCCCGGTGCGGGGTCCCGGCGCCTTAGGGGTTCGCGGTCGCTTCACGTCCCGAGAGCTGGCGTCCTGCGGCGTCCCCTATGGTAGCCCCGGGTAACCGTATGGAGAACGGCCCGCGGAATGCCATCGTCTTCAACGCGTCCAAGGGGGAGACGTTCACCCTGGGCAGCAGCTACAAGGCCCTGCGGAAGAGGCTGCGCGGCGGCTGGAAGATACTGAGGTGAGGGGCGGCCTGGGTGGCTCTGGGCAGCGGTGTCCGGAGCCCTATCTGAGGAGGGAAGCCGCGTTGCCCTCGTGTGAGGGGCCTTCCCGGGCGGGAGCGCGGGTTCGTCTCGGCAGCGGGGGGCGGAGGGTGTCCCCTGGGCCTGCCCGGCTGTGCGGGGCCGCCTGGCCTCCGGGGACTGACCTGAGGGAGCAGGGCGCGGTGCGGCCCCAGGGCTTGGGGCACTGCGGTCCTTAGAGAGATCCTGACATCTCTGAGCGCTGGGTACCCGAATAGTCTTTGGGGACGTCTGCCATAAGCTGGGATCTCTCTTTTGCATTGATTGCGCTCTGGTATGAGCTGTGATTTCAGTTGGATGCTGTGTGCAGTTGTCTTTGGAGCTTCCAGATATCTTACCTGTGGAAGACGTAGAGAGATAGAATCAGCACAGAAACACAGAATGGGTTGGGCTGGAAAGGACCTTAGAGACCATCCAGTTCCACCCCCTGCCATGGGCAGGGACACCTCCCACTAGCCCAGGTTGCCCAAAGCCTCATCCAGCCTGGCCTTGAACCCCTCCAGGGATGGGGCATCCACAGCTTCTCTGGGCAACCTGGGCCACTGCCTCACCCCCCGCACAG
>VZTO01015931.1:0-32718 GCA_013400615.1 Syrrhaptes paradoxus | reverse complement strand
GAGAGGAGTGTTTTCTTCTAAGAATTGTAACAACTAAACTATGCTCTAAGTCAAAGCCATATAAGTTGTTTGCACCTCCATGAAGTTTTTCATGGATTGATCACTGAGGTGTAATAGGTTTGTGCAGTGGAAGCCATTACACATTGTACTGATAGCTCTTCCTTTGATATAATACAGGAATGTCAAATAGATGGCATCATTTTGCTATCTAGCTCAAGAAAGTTATAGACATGAGGGTAGAAGATGAAGCCAGACACAGAGGTTGTCTCTCAAGCAGAGCAGAGACACTTGTTAGAAGAAAGTGAAAGAATGGAAAGTAAGAGCAGGGGATCCTACCTAGTTACATTATTGTGGGTAAAGCATGTAGAGTTCAGGTTAAAGCCTTGCAAAACATGGAGTTTTGTTTGATGTATCTTCAAATTCATTGCCTAAGTCTTCATGGTTATATTTATGCTATGAGTTTCACAGTTGGTGCAGGGAGAATTACAGGGTGTTTTGTTCTGTTGAAAATTTACTATTTATGTATGTCCTTGTGGAAAGATTAAGAGGTAATCAGGATTGAGAAAAATTCCAATGATATCTCATGAATGTGTTTTCACGTGTGTTTAATTTAGGTAAAGTAAAATATAATGACCTGCATACTTTGCATTTTATCTTATAAATAATACAATTACCAAACTCTTATTACCTGACCTGAATATGTGCTATATTGACATGCATGCTTGTTGCTGGCCTCTAGGTTTACATTCTGAACACTGAGGAGTGGGTTGCATTCATTTAATAATGCGTTCATTTGACTTAGTTCTTTTTTACCTGATTGAAAAAGAGTGTTTTTCTGCAAAAGTGGCCGAAGTGCAGCTATTGTTGGTTATATTATCTGTATTTTTTTTGATTGCCAGACACTTGTCTATTTTTATGAAACGCAGATCAGTATTTGTAATAAATTTATGAGCCTTAAGAGCATATACTCTTATAATAATGCTGTGCTCTTGTGAGCTTGCCAAGTTTGCAGGTACTTTTACCATTCCTTATTCCAAAATTTCCCATTTCTTGAAATCACTTTGTAATTAGCATTAACAATTGCCTCTAAGACTGTAATTTGGAAAGATGCTTTGCTATATTGTATTCTTTGTTGTTAGAATCAAGGTGGAAAGATGGCAGCGTTGGGATCTTCCCACATGTTCAGTGATCAATACTTAGATAAAGAAGAAAATGGTAAGATCATGGTAAGTTTGTTTTTGNGAAAAAGAGTGTTTTTCTGCAAAAATGGACGAAGTGCAGCTATTGTTGACTATATTATCTGTATTTTTTTTTTATTGCCAGACACTTGCCTGTCTGTTTTTATGAAATGCATATACTCTTATAATAATGCTGCGCTCTTGTGAGCTTGCCAAGTNCACAGCACTTACAAAGCAATTCAAGCTGAGTAGCTTCATCTTAGAGCAAGATAACTATGAAATGGATTCAGTGTGGAGATTCTAACCCAATACTAACAGCCTGAGGAGTTTGTTAAAGCAAAAGTAACAGGAAGGAATTTTTAAAGATATAGTCTATTATTTATGTTATTGGACTTTGAAAAGCTTTTCCTATTTCTGTTCACCACTTTGTTAATAAACCTTTGCATATAAAGCTCCTGATACCTGGGGATTGTAATGCACTTTCCAAAGTAGGGAATGGAACATTGTTAGGTGTAAGAAGGGGAGTTTCCTGCTGAGGTGTTCCTGAAAGTATGCACCTCATGCAAAGTATCCTCATCGCCCTGACTCGGTGCTTCCATATGTAAATACAAATAGTTTGTATTTTCTCCCTAGAAATTCCTTTATTTATTACACATATTTTTCTTCTTTTTCATGGTATGTTATTTAATAGATTTAATATGAATGTTTAAGCATAAGATTACTTGGACCCTCTTAAAATTAAGTTTTGCTCTTCTCCAGGATGTGCTTTTCCAGTGGCTCACAACATCAGATATCCATTTAAACCAGATGGATATGGAGGACCCTGAGGTAAGAGAGATCCGTCATAAGGAAGTAAAGAATAGTGTGATCTAGCAGCACCAGTTTTACCAAAACATGTATTTAGCACCAAAAGTTTAACAGCTAGAGGGATGCTGTTGTTGTTTTAGACCCTTTATTCAGGGTCTGGGATTGAGTCAACAGATGGTTTAGGCATAAAAAATAATGGTATTGTATCTCTGTCAGACTCAGATTACTATTCATGAACAGATTTCATTTGCAAAAGTTTCTTTCCAATTTGCCCGTGTTTACGGGGTCATTTGCTGCTCCAGTGTTGTAAGTTTGCACTTCATTCTGAGCCCTTAGGCAAGGGGAGAGTGCATGAAGTAAAGGCAGGTTTTCTGTATATGGACAGGGATTGACTTGTGTATCATTTTTAGTTGCTTTTTTTCACTGATGTATGCAAAAGCTATTTTTATTTGGAAATATCATACATGATAAAGTTATATACTCTGTGTGCATAAAAAGAACAACAGTCTTCCACAGTTGACTAGTAAGCTGTCTCTGTAAATGGGTTGGCCTTTTTAAATCATAGGTGTGTGTATCTGTGTGTGTTCAGATTTCAGACTATACCATGCTCCCCGATACAGCTGCGCTGTCTGAGCAACTGCGAGTCTGTCTGCAAGAAGGAGATGAGAACCCAACAGATTTCACAAAGCTCTTTGATACATCCCTTTATCAGCTGGATACAACGGCCCTCCCTTCAGTTATCAAGTAGGCAGCTGTGATTTGTAAAATTTATTTATTTATTTGTTTTTCCATTGTGTGTCCTGCATTTTCTGTTTGTGCTTAACTGTGTCTGCTAAAGAGCAGAAGGGACTGAGCTGTCGGCAGCATTCTGAATATGGATATGCCAGAAGATTGATTTGTACAGTGTGACAGTGATGTTTTCTCTTGCTTCTTGTCGTAGCTGTAGTTTCTGACATTGCTTTTTGCTTTTTTTCTGACTACTGCTGATTCAGTGAACTGATATTTTTAGTAGAACTATCTACAGGGACGTTGGGTACTTTCTGAGTGATAACTGAGAGTTGGTTGCTTTTTCACTTTTTAATTGCTTGGTGTTTACTGAAGCTGCATTTCATTCATCTTTGCATTTCCTAATAATTCTGTATTGAGATTTACCTGTTGTTCAGTTTTACCAGTTTTGTATCACTAGCAGCTTTGTCCTTCATAGCTATAGCTTGTCTTACCCAGATCATGTATGAACACGTTGAATAGTAGCAGGCTTAACACAGATGCTACTCTATTGTAAACACTCTTCTTACTCTACATTTCTTGTATTTTCACTAGAAGTGAATTCATAGTGGGATCTCCTTTATCATCCCATAACAAATAACTTTTTAAAAATACCTTTTGATTATGGACTTCCTGAAAAACCTTTCTGAAATCCCAAGTCTGCTCTTTTTGAACTGCTTCACTTTTTTCTCATGCACATTCATCCTTTTGAAAGTTGCTTGAAGAATTGAGGTGTCACTTCATTCTTTTTTATCATTTTATGTATCTTCTTGTCTGTTGTAATTCTAGCTAATTTGCTTGCTGTAAAGTCAGTTATTACTGATATGTAGTTCTCTGAGGTCCTTCNAATCATAGGTGTGTGTATCTGTGTGTGTTCAGATTTCAGACTATACCATGCTCCCCGATACAGCTGCGCTGTCTGAGCAACTGCGAGTCTGTCTGCAAGAAGGAGATGAGAACCCAACAGATTTCACAAAGCTCTTTGATACATCCCTTTATCAGCTGGATACAACGGCCCTCCCTTCAGTTATCAAGTAGGCAGCTGTGATTTGTAAAATTTATTTATTTATTTGTTTTTCCATTGTGTGTCCTGCATTTTCTGTTTGTGCTTAACTGTGTCTGCTAAAGAGCAGAAGGGACTGAGCTGTCGGCAGCATTCTGAATATGGATATGCCAGAAGATTGATTTGTACAGTGTGACAGTGATGTTTTCTCTTGCTTCTTGTCGTAGCTGTAGTTTCTGACATTGCTTTTTGCTTTTTTTCTGACTACTGCTGATTCAGTGAACTGATATTTTTTAGTAGAACTATCTACAGGGACGTTGGGTACTTTCTGAGTGATAACTGAGAGTTGGTTGCTTTTTCACTTTTTAATTGCTTTTGAAAGTTGCTTGAAGAATTGAGATGTCACTTCCTTTCTAAGACTGTTTTTATGTATCTACCTATAATTATCTTCTTGTCTGTTGTAATTCTAGCTAATTTGCTTGCTGTAAAGTCAGTTATTACTGATATGTAGTTCTCTGGGGTCCTTCTAAAGTTAGACATGCCATTTTTTTAATGCTATGACTGTACATAATGTTGACCCTGGTGTCTTTGTAAAAATTAATCTCTATAGCTTTTATGGCATACAAGTGGAAATGGATGTTGTATCATATCTTCTCTCATACTTTGTCTTTTTTCGGTTCTGCAGAGCTTATGAACAGCTGAATGTGAAGCATGAACCCCTCCAACTCATTCAGCCTCAATTTGAGACTCCACTACCTGTCCTCCAGCCAGCTGTGAGTAATCTCCTTGCCGATACAGCACAAGGAGAATCCCTCTGTTTCATGTACAACCTCTGTGTGTTGTTTCCATCGTTCTTTCAAAAAAAAAAAAAAAGAGTGAGAAATGCTGTTGTAATAATTAATCACTTGGGAGCTTAATACATTGCAGAGAGGAAAGAACACTTATGCTTCTAATTTTTACCAACAGACCTTGAAAATGTAGCACCTGGTACTACAGCAGAATGGCGTGTGTATATAAGCCTTCAGCTGAGTAGCTGCTCCCAGTCCTGTGAGGTGCTGGGTTCAGCCATTGCTGTGAAAACAAAATGTGGTCTTCCAGAAAGCAGTGGTGGTGTGAGTAATATAGTGACTGCTGCCAGGGGAGGAACCAGCGTGTTCCACTCTTCTTCTGTCTCTGATATCTGTTGGGGAAGTAGAAAGTGGAACTTTGGTCTTTTACAGCAAGGGCTGGCCAGATTTGCCCTCAGAGATTTGGGCTGACAGCAACAACATGAGCTGTAGCGCTGTCAAACATACTTTGAAAAGCAGGGATCTTTGAGTATCTTTGAGTTTTGCTGTCATGGCTTCATCCTTCTTTACCTTGGCCACTGAGGAAACATCACTGGGATCCTTAGAGCTGCAGGGATGCAACTGAAAGTAGCGTCTCATGTGCTGCTCTTTGAAAACACAAGTTCAGCTTGTGACATAAGTGGTGACTGCATGAAAAAGAAAATACTCTTTCCAGAATTAACATGAATATGTTTCCAAGATGAATTGTTATTGCAAGCTTAGTATCTCAGCTACCACGTGGATCTCATGCTGCAAAACTAAAACTGCAAATGCAGCATATCTAGTTGTGATGCTAGGGGGTAGTTCTGACATACTTGTGACTAAACTCTTGGAATATTCAGTTATTTTCACAAAACACAGATACAGTTTTTAAAAAGGTGCACCTTTGTACTGTGGGTTTTGGAGTTGCTTTTGACTTTATAAAAGGTTTCTTCAAGTTCAATCTAAGTCCAAAACTGTTGTCTTAGAGATCTGTGAAGTATAAGAAAAATATTTGGCTATAAACCATGCTAATTCTTCTCTTCAAGGTTTTTCCACCCGCTTTCAGAGAGTTGCCTCCTCCCCCTCTGGAGCTGTTTGACTTGGATGAAACTTTTTCCTCTGAGAAAGCACGTCTTGCAGAGATTACAAACAAATGTAAGCAGAGCAGACTGATTGTTTACACATTTATATATAAAAGTCCAAGGTTTTGGAGGAGAATTGTTATATTTAATTCTGAAACATGGTCCTCATTTATGCAAATCCACTGCTGTCATCCTGAGCTAAGAAATTGGAAGGCCTCAGAAACTGATAACGTGACTTTATGTACCATGACATTTTATTTTGTTACATGACATTTTATTATGTTTCTGTCTGCTGTTTCCTATATCGTGCATAATTTGCTGATTTATTTCACATATTTTAATACTTTGAAGTTAAAATGTTAAGATTATTCTAAACACACCTTAAGTCTAAATAAGATGACTAGCTGTACTAACTGCAGGAGTACATCACAGCTAGTCCACTGAACTTGCTTATAGGACTTAACCTTCCAGAATGCCAACAAGATGAGATTTGCAGTAGTACATTTTTGCCCTGCTGATACGGATATGTGTGATATTCAGCTGCTTTCTTCCTTGGGATGCTTGTTTAGGTACTGATGATGACCTGGAGTTTTATATTCGAAAATGTGGCGATATCCTAGGAGTAACAAGTAAACTTGCAAAGGAGAAGCAAGATGCCAAACATATCCTGGAGCACATCTTCTTCCAAGTGGTTGAGTTTAAGAAACTGAATCAGGTATTTTTAATAACAGAATTACAAGTGAATGGTTGTTAGTATCAGGGCTGAGGCTGATACATCTTTGTAGCAGCTACAGTTGTCACAGGCAAGAAGTACAGTGATGTGTTAAAACATTGTGTGATAAATTAGACCAGCGAAGCGTGATCCAGAATAATTATGACTCCTAATCTGTATTGAATGTGTAGTGCTCAATTTATTAAGTCTCTCATTTATTTTAATTGGGGGATGAATACATGCAAGTGTAGTTTAGGTATTTTCAGCTAAATACAGTTCATTAATGGTGCAGTGTACCCTCGCGAACGCTCACAGTGCTTGCTGGTGCTACAGTGTGGATATGAAACCAGCATTGCCACTCACAAGCAGTACTGTGTTGAACTAATTCTGTGTAGTAAATTTTATGCTTCAAAGTCTGTTTAGAACATATTGGCAGATCAGCTGTTTCTACTAGCAAGCGTTCCCTGTTTCTCAAATAATCTACTTAAGACAAAAATGTAATGTTAAAATTATTTTATCTTTTTTTTTCCTCCTTTCTCCTTTTCCCTTCCCCAAGGAACATGATACTGACACAAGTGAAGCTGGATTCCAGAATGTTAACTGAGGCCTGGCTTTCCCCAGTTTGAGATAGACCTTCCAGTAAAAACATACTTTTCTATTCTTTTAACCTCTGTGTTCAGTATATTGACTGGGACCCTCTCTGTAGGTCACTGAATGTTCGGATAATTTATGTGTAGTAGTTTGGATAATTAATGCCTTTTGAGGAACGGCTTGTATTTTGCAAGCGCTTTCCAAATAATTTCATATTTTTCTACTTCTTTATTGAAACTGTAATTTTGTAATATATGAAAAAAATCTTATACTAAGAAAATGTGTGTTTGTTCCTCCTTTCTTGCCCCAGTATTTATTTTCTGGTAGTAAGGCTTACTGTGGGTTCTCCTGGTGTACATGTAGTCCTTAATTGCACTGTGGGAAAGATTGTTATTTTGGTTTGTGAACTGTGGAGAAGAAAATACAGCCATAAATACAAGAGCTGCTGAAAATACCTGCTGCTGACTGTAACCCTGAGGCAGTCTCCTGTTGTATCTCTGCCAAGGTGAACCAAGGAGAGGTGGAATTGTTACTATAGAAGGAAAACATTTCTTCCAAGAGAGGGGAAGAATTGAAATTAAGCAATAATGACATTGTTGCAGGTTGCTGCCTTATAAAGGACTAGAAATAGATCATTTTGAAAAGAAGGAACGGCATTTGGATGAGTAAGACTTTAAGATTTAATAGATCATTAAGAAAATGTGATACTGTGCAGAAACTCGGGAATATTTTTACTTACAGTTATTTGATATCTAGCCTGTTGCCAGAGGTAGTGAGCTAGGTCATACACAAGAATGGAAATTCAAGTGAAAATCATTGACCGTGAAATGTTGAAGCTCAGTGCACAGCAAAAATAGAGCCAAGGATATGAGTGGTGAGAAGAACAGATTTGTCAATGTCACTAACACTGTGTGTCTGTGTTGCAAGGACTTTTTTAATATCAACACCTAAGACTGCACTTTGACATCCAAAAAATTTTGCATTTAATTTGAGACCAAAACTGTGAAACGTAAATTGTTCTTCCACTCAAGCCTTCTATGCAGCCTGTGTGACACGTGCGCTTTATCTTGCTCTGCCATGTTTTTTAACATGGAAGCTGCTTTTTGCAAAAGATCTGTTCATCTTTTATCCCATGAATAGTAATTTCATTTTACATTGCTTCATGCTTTGGATGCCACCTTGGCGCAGGTTTTTCTAAAGGAGGTGCCCCAAAGCACCTACGAAGTTACTAACTAGTTGAAGTGTGCTAATATAATGTTAGCAGCAGTGGTTGTATCTCTTCTTACACTGCCAGACACACCTTTTTCATAGCAGCATGTTTGAAATTTTTCATTTCTGCCTCTTTATTTATTTTTCTTTAATGGCATGGTTGTGTTTGTCACACAGAGTACTGCCTACATTCCAGCTCCAGATTTACACAATAAGGTTAATCTTTCCTCTGCAGTATCAATACCAATCAGTCAACCGGCACAGACTGCAGCTGAACCAAACAACTGAGTGATCCTCTTGCTAATTACAGATCTGGTTCTTCTGAAAACTGTAAATACATTCTCTTTCCGGGGCCCCTTTTTGGGGTTGTTTTGTCACCTGTTCCTGATGTTGCAACATGGTTTAGAAAAAAGTCATCAGAGCAGCTGGAAAGTACAAGCAGCCCCCTGTTTGCTGTTTGTGGTGCCACTCCGACAGCTGAAGTGAAAGAACAGGTTTTTCACTGAATGGATGGGGTTTTCTTGTCCAGAAGCTTTAGTATAAAATACATATGGAGGCTATAGCTTGCATCTGTCTTTGGCTCTCTGGAAGTATTTAAACTGTGATTTTGTAAACAGAAGTGCTTACTGTGGTCTTGGGAATAAGGAACAGATGAAGTTCATGGCTGATTGACAGAATTTTGAAGGAGTACAGTGGGTGAGGGCTTTCAAGAAGAGAGGCTAGGCCAGGGGAAGGTCAGGTACACAGCTAGCCGTGGAGTTTAATGAAATCACTGCTGCAAGTCATAGAAGTTGTTTACAAGCAGCTGTTGCTGTTTTCCCTTTTTCTCTCTGTCCTCTCGTGCACCATTAATTCTCATCCCTTCATCCATCTCTAAAAGAGGGAAGAGTATGTTGGTTCTTCAGCAGACTGTAAAAGGCATGGAAACTGGTTTCAACAAGTAATTTTTCATGTCCGCTGTAAGCTATAATAGGAAAAAAGAGGCAAATAAGTGGCTGGGTGAAGTGGGAGCTCTAGCAGGAGGGCAGGAACACCTGTGACGGGAGGGGTGTGTTTGGGGGGCTCGTTTCCTTCCCTCGGACCGGCCTCTGGAGGTCACAGAGCGAGCTGTCCCTCAGTTCCACCTCGGCCGGCGACTGCGACCCTGCACCCAGCGAACGACGGGGGGGGCGCGGGGGCCGCCGGCGCTCCCGCCTTCCTGCGCTGCCCTGAGAGGCGGCGCGGAGCCGCTCTGCGCTGCCCGGGCCGGGCAGGTGCCGCCGCTCCCGGGCTGTTCTTCTCCCACTGTGCCAGAAGAGGGATCCCCAACCCCGCCGGCGCCTCCCTCCCCGCGGGCAGCGGTGGGCCCCAGCAGCCGGCCGGCCCCGGTGGCGCCGCCGCCATGGCCCAGCGGCAGGGGCTAGGGCCGCACTCCCGCGCCCCTCCTTCACCGGGACCTCCCCGCGGCCCTCTGCCAGGTAACGGGGGCGGGCGGGGCGGGCTGCGCACCTGGGCGCGGGGCCGGGGCGGTGGCTGCCGCGGGGCTCGGCCCAGCCCGGCCATCTTGTCGCGGTGCCTCCCCCCTCCTCAACCGGCCGCGGCGGGCGATAGTGAAGGCGGCCGCGGAGCGCCGTGGTGGCCCAGCACCGGGCCTGGGCCACGGCGGTTCCTCTCGCTGGTGGGAGGGTGCTGCAGGCGGCTGCGCTCCGTGGGGTTTTGCCGGCAGCCGGGCCTCGAGCCGGCCGGCCCCACGCCCCTTTTCAGGGGAGCTCGGCCGCAGGCCGGCGGGCAGAGAGCACCAGAGACCAGACACAGAGTGAAATTGTTTATCTCTTTATTACATTAATGCAAAAGACAAAGATCGGGGAGGAGGGGGGAGCCAGGAGGGCTGCTGCTGAGCTGCTGCCGGCTTTCAGGGGCTGCAGTTCGCCGTGTCAGCCGCCCCGGGGGGAAGATGGAACCTTTCACCGGGCCGTGCCGTCAGCAAGCGAGCCCCTGGTCAGGGCAGGGGGCTTCATCCTCCTCTGTGCATGCAGGGACCCCACAGCCACCACACTGAGGTGGCACTGCGGTGTGGGGCCAGGGCAGCAGCATCACAGAGCCTGCTGCAGAAACACGGGGACGGGCTCAGGATCGCTCAGCTGGGTCTCGGGGATGGCAGGCGTGGGGATCAGCGCAGGGTGCCTCTTGAAGCCCCCAGGCCAAGCCAGGGGAATCACCACAGAGCTCTCCAGGGATGACATGTCCGGTTTGGAGCATCCCAGTAACCTCAGCTCCTCGGTGCTCACATCAAGGGACAAGCTGGCATCCAGTGGGGCTTTTATTGCCGAGATCTCCCATCTGGGTGCTGATGTCTTCCCAAGGGTTGAGAGGTCAGCGACGAGCTCGGTGCTCTTGGAGAGCAGGCTCTTGAGCAGCTTGGGGTGCTTTTCTTTCTTGCATGGTGTTGAGGTGTTCTGCAGCACCACATCCGTCAGGCAGCCGGCTCTGCTGGGGTGCTCACAGGGCAAATCAGACAGGTCACAAGCAGCCTGACCCTGGTGAGTCTTGCAGCAGCAGACAAGACTGAGGTCAGAGATGGCCTGGGTCAGGCTGTGCAGGTCAGTCTTCACACAGCTTCTCAGAGACTCCAGCTCCTTGACAACACATGGAGAACTGCCTTTCATTGCATTGTCCAAGTCTGTGAGAAGCTCCCAGGTGTCTGGTTTGGAGGCACTGCTAGAGTTCATGTAATAACTGTGCACAGGAGAATAATGGGTATGGCTGGAGGCCCCAGCCACAAACTCATTTTCTAGCATTTCCTTTGTGGTCAGGATGCTGGTACTGTGCTTCTTGGTGGACAGCATGGTGCAGAATCCCACCACTCTCTGGCTTATGGAGACCAGGACGCCCCTGTTAGAATAAACATGTTACTGTTCATTACTGCTTACTAGGAAGTTGCAGACTTAGAGTAGCAGGACCGCTCTCTGTAAAATCCCATTTCAGGCTCGCTTAGAAGAGCGAGGAGCTGAGCAGGATCCAGGACAAGTAGGTGGGCATCCAACTTGTCATTGTCTTTCAGAGCACCACAACTGCATCACAGCCTGTTTATTGCTCAGAGATCATCCTGGAGCCTCCCTAGAGTTGTGTTTATTTGGCCTTAGCCTGTGTACCACTGCTCTTAGTGTTGTACAGGGCGTAGGGAGTCTCTGTAAATCTTTCTCTCTGTTGGTGGTACTAAGTTGGCTTTCCCCAGAGAGAAGATACTTTATCCTTATTCCTCAAGTCAGAGGGCATTAAACCCAGTTAGAGTTGAGTCCCTTTGAGATGGAGGCACTAAAGCCAGGCTCTGGTTAGAATAGGAGAAGTTAAGGAGCAGCTCTCATCTTAGTTTTATGTGATAACCCCCACCCACAGACCTAGGGGGTCCTATAGCCTGCCCAGGGCACCAAGGGAGGTCATCAGGGACAGGCCCTCCTGGCTGCTCTCACACCGTACACCCCTGCCTTCTGCTTCCGGGGCAGTAGCCTCCTCCATCCTCTCCTTCCACCTAGGAGGAGGTTCTCACTGCTGGCTCAGGCAGCAGCTGCCTGCTAGCCACCCCCAGAGGCAATGGGGCAGATCAGGGAAGGGGAAAGGCAGTCACTGTATTCTGAAACCATTTTTACCCTGGACACATTAAAAGCAGAGATAAAAAGCTCCTACAAAGAGGGGCTGTATGGTCAGTCTAGAAGGAAAGTCCTTTATAAGAGACTAAAGTACTTTTTCCTTAAAGATACTTCAAGTAAATTAGTATGTGAGAAATACTAAAATAAAAATCTATNGCACTTGCAGCCTGTCAGCGGGCAGCCCTGGAGAGCAGAGGGGTGCTGGCAGAAGCTGTGGTCCTCTGCAGTGACAGGAGGAGGAGGACACACGGAGCCTTCCTGCCTGGACCCCGTGCTCAGGCAGGGTCCCCAGCAAGGTGGCACCTCTCTGAAGTTTTGTCCCATTTGCTCTGAAGTGCTGGGCAGGAGCATCCACATGCGCAGACTGGACGTGGATGTGGTGGATAACCGGCGGGTGCGTACTGTGTGTGTAAGGGCAGCGTGCAGCACAGAAGTGGCAGGAATCCCACGTGCACAGGGTTCCGGTGTGCTCGNGGACACACGGAGCCTTCCTGCCTGGACCCGGTGCTCAGGCAGGGTCCCCAGCAAGGTGGCACCTCTCTGAAGTTTTGTCCTGTTTGCTCTGAAGCGCTGGGCAGGAGCATCCACATGCGCAGACTGGACGTGGATGTGGTGGATAATCAGCGGGTGCGTGCTGTGTGTGTACGGGCAGTGAATCCCACGTGCACAGGNGTGCCATCGCCCGGCAGCGGGACGCAGGGAGCGCTGAGCTTTCCACGCTGCCCACCTCTCTTCTCTTCCAGGGCACGCCAGGCCTGTGCCCCCCTCCGGGGACCGGAGCGGCGGGAGCAGCGTGGGGAAGGTGCTGGATCTCAATTTGCTTTTCCCCCATTTTGATGGGAGGGGGCTGCCGGGGGAGCCGTGCCCCAGGCAGGCAGTGGCGTGTGGTGACCATAGCCGTGCGGTGGCAGAAGCAAACCCCATCCTAGAGCTGAGCCCACCCGTGTCCCGAGGGGCTCTGTGTGCACCCCAAGCCCCCCAGAGCCGCGCGCTGGGGGGGGTGCAGCAGGTTTTGCCGGGGTGGAGGTGACCCCGCGGGGGATCATCCTGCCCCGCAGCCCAGGGTGGGTGGGTTGGTTNTTTCCGTGCGGTGTGACAGTGCCATCGCCCGGCAGCGGGACGGGAGGTCAGTGCAGGGGGGTCCGGGCTCCCCGGGCCGCGGCCGCTCTCCTCTCGGGGGCGGGGCAGACAGGCGCCCTCCCGCGCGCGCCTCTTTGTGCGGGCGGGAGGCTGCAATGCGCATGCGCGGCCCGGCCCCGCGCGGGGGGGGGGCCGCCGTTGGCGCGAGATAGGAAAGTGCCGCCGCTGCCGCCCGGCCCCGCCGCGCCCCGGTCCCGGCCCCGGTCTGGATCCTGGTCCCGCCATGGCCCGCCGCAGCCGCGGGTGAGTGCAGCCCCACCGCGATGGGCTCTGTGTGTGCCCCCCCGCGCCTTCCCGCCGGGGGGGTGCGGGCAGCACCGGGGACCCCCTGGAGGCTCCTCTCCGCCGTGCAGCCCCCCCGCACGGCCCGTTCCCGCTCTCCGGCCGGGCCGCGGCCCCGCACCCCCGGGTCCCGCTCCAAAAGCTCCTCTTGGCCCCACCCGGGAGCTGGGCGCGGGCCGGGTTTTGGCGCTAGGAAGCGGTGGGGGGGGACAGGGCAGGGTCAGGGGGCCGGGTGGGTGATGTGCGGAGCCCCTCGGGGCTGTTCTCCCGGCACTGGCTGGATTCTGGCTGCTTCTCGCAGCCCTCCTCTTTGCTGCAGCAGCCCGGGAGAATGGTGAGCTGTAAGGAGGGGAAATGGTGCCGGTCCTTGGGTGCAGAGTCCTCCCAGAGGGACAGAAGGGAGCAGAAGTCAAGACAAGTGCTCCTTCCCCTGTTCTCAACAGGATAAAAGTTTCTAGTGTGCACCAGGAGTCTAAAGCTAATGGACCCCTTTTAACCTGGGGGGGCTGATTGAATATCTTGAGGTGTCAGGGTTCAGTGCTGGAAGAGAGTCGGTCTGGAGCTCTGCTCAGTGTGCTGGAGGTTGCTCCCTCTGCTGTGTTTTCATCAGAGGTAGAAATTATAATCTTTGTTCATCTCTAGTGAGGACCAGGATGAGCTGCATTGCCAGGATACGGACTCGGATGTGCCGGAGCAGCGGGATGGCAGGTGCAAAGTCAAATGGACGCAAGAAGAGGTAAGTGAGAGCCCGACACTTGTTGAGAGCAGGTGCTTTGGGGAAGGCCCCTGCCATGGCATGTGGGGCTTGGGTGCCTCCACTACAGTCGTCTCCCACTGGCCACAGTGCCAGCTCCTGCTGTCTTGCTACTGGAAAAGACCATGTGTCTGTTTTGCTCATGTGAGCTGAGGCCTTAATGAGGCTAGGAGGCTTAGAGGAGTTTGAAGTGTAGCCTGGAGAGTAAGAGCTTCAGCCACTTCAGCTTAAGCACGTGAGCCCTGAGCAAGGCACCTGCAGTGCTCTTGTGAGCAAAGAGGGGTTCCAGAGGATGGCTGAGGCCTCTAGTGAGCTGAATCACACACTGGAAATGTCCTTTTTCTGTATCAAAAGCAGGGAGTATTGAGACTGTTGGGATCATGACTTAGTCATCCTGGCTGAGAGCCTGAAATTAGTTGGGACATTCTCTCCTCCCATATCCTCCATCATCTTTGTTCTGTTTGAGAACGACAAGATGATCCTGTCTGCCCTGGAGCCTGAACGCCAAGTAAGGGGGTCTTCGTGCAGAGATCAGAGCCTTGAGCTCGTGTTGGGCTGGAAATTTTTTCATGGTTCTGTTTTCCTGGCCAGAGCACACAGCACCTGTAGCAGGCTTTTTGTCAGCTGCGAAAGTCAGCAAACCTGGGCTATAGCAGAGTTCATGAAAGAAATGCTGTAGAGTCCGGTAGCACTGAAAGGCAGTAGACTATCGGGCTAGTGGTGATACACTTAAACCCGTCAGCTTTCCTGGCCAGGCAAAAGCAGCGGCTGGACTGGGAGATGGACTGTCTGCTCAAGGATGTACTGGAGCTGGATAAGCAGGTAGCCTTGACCACAGGGTTTGAATTGGACTGCTGGGACAGAGCTGAGCTCTTGTTTTGTACTTGCTGTATGAGCTCACCCTAGTACAGAGTCCAGAACCAAATGGTCTGTTCCAGTTCCATTCACTAGAGTGGTGCTAAAGGATGGTGTGAGCCAGCTTCCTCCCTTGAACACAGAATGCTAAAAAAATCTTGGCAATTCAAAATATCTAGCTTGTTCTCTTGGTGCTGTCAGCCCAGGGATGCCTGTGGCATGTGTTGTCTCAGTGTATGTGAAAATGGATGTCTTTGTCTTTGCAGGATGAGCAGCTGAAGATGTTAGTAAGACATTACGGGCAGAATGACTGGAAGTTCCTGGCAAGTCACTTTCCTGTAAGTGGTGACCCCTTGCCTGTTTGGGAATCGCATTGTTTGCATGTTGCTCTTGTGCTCAGTGCACTGGTTCTCTGTGCCTGTGCAGCACCTTGCACAGTGGGACTCGGTTCTGTCACTGCAGCTCCAGGCTGTGAAACTGTGCTCCTTCAGGGCAGGGAGATGTTCTTGTACAGAGGACTTTCAAGGGTGAGTCTGTTGGAGCTGGGATGAGAAACTGAGGTTCCTTTTGCTGTCTTCTGTGCCCTAGTCAGAGTCTATATTCTACGTGGGCTTCTGCAGGTTTTCTGTGGGACAGCCTGTGTGTGTGCACTGCTGTTGCTCTAGGGGCTTCTGGAGTCTCTGATCTAACATATGGCTACTCTCACTCCTTTTCCTAGAACCGCAGTGATCAGCAGTGTCAGTACCGGTGGCTGAGGGTGTTGAATCCAGACTTGGTTAAGGGCCCTTGGACCAAAGAGGAGGACCAAAAGGTGAGTTGGGGCAGGAGAGGATCTGAGTGCTGGGCTGTGACAGTCTGCAGAGAGGATGGAGGTGTCAGACTCTTGGGTTCTTTCTTGTAAACTGTTGGTAATTCTTTCCGAAGGTAGATACCCGTGAGAGCAGCACTCTGACCTGTTCTGAGCAGACTAATACAGCCATGGGCATAACAAGCAGAAGCTGGTCTAGACTTCTTTAGCTAAACAATTTCTCCCTTTCACACAGTACTGCTACAGTAGGCTGCCAAGGGAGACAGCAGAAAAGGGAATTAATTCATCTGCCTGCTGGCAGATCTCTATCTGACCTGGCTGTGTTGACCTAAGAGAAAAATAAAACTGGCATTTCCTGTGCCCCAGTAGGCAGCCTAAAGTGGGTGCCTGAGGTTGGCTAGGTGAATCATGACTTCTGTGAGCCTGTTTCTTGGATTCCAGAGTGAGTTGAGAGGGACTAGCTCATCATCATGATGTACTTGAAGAAAGTTCGAGTGAATTACAACTTTTACTAAGATTTTCTGCTGCAAAATTTCCTAATTTGTCAGATTCTCTGTAACACTTCTGCTTCCCCATTTCTTTCCCTTTTAGTCCCATTCCAGGCTGTTACTGTCCCTTTTGCATCCCGTCTGTGTGTTACATTAAGCACACCATAAGGAAGCTTATCATGATGTCCTTCCACCTTCCCACAGCAAAGCCACCTGCCTGCCTTCCTTCTGTGCCCTTTGCATGTCCTGACCCTGCCAGCCTGCCCAGTCGTAAAGCCCACTGCCGTCCTGACCAGGCTGGGCTCCAGTTTTCTCTTCCTGACACTGCACGTTGCTTTGCCCTGCAAGCTCTCCAGCTCCTTGGCCTGTGCCTCAGTTTGGTGTCTTTGGTGCATTTGTCTGTGCTTGACAGTCAGGAGTCTGCAGTAGGGACATTTGTTATGAGCCGAGAGTGCTGTGAGTGTCACCTGGCTACTTGCACCTTTCAGCTGAGCGCAGCTGGCCAGGGTGGAAACGCTCTTTGAGAACCCTTCCGCCTCTTCTCTAAGATTTTGGTGGGCTGAATGTTGCAGGCAGTAGGTTTTCATCCTGACTGTGCCATGGACATATTGCAGGGACTCAGAACAGATTCCCTGCCCTGAAGCATTTGCATTGAGCTTCAGGCAGAAGTGACGAAGCCCTGGGTGAAGGGGAAGTGGCAAAGTGGATGGCTGTTAAGTGAATATTGTTTGGTTTCGCTTTGGAGGTTCACTGTGTGACCTGGTGCTAGCAGGGCATGGAGCTGCAGGCCCTGGCGTGTCCTGGGTGTTGCACCCCCTGTTGAAGGGAGGCTGTGCCTCTGTCCCAGTGGGCAGGCCAGGGCCAGGCTGATGAGGATTGTTGTCATGCGGCCAGGTCCTCAGCAGGAGGGAGGGCAGGGGAGCCTTGGAGCACATGGGACTTGGCCCTTGCTCAGGAATGGGCATGTGTCTCTAAAACTGGGCCTTCTGCCCCTGGCGCACCTGCCAGTCTCCACCCCATATCTGTGAACAGCCATCTGTGTTCACAGGTGCCATGTGGCAAAATATCTGCACAGGAACAGCCTCTTTCAGAAATTTGGCTGAATTGTTGCTCTCATAAGTGTTGGTATATCTGATTGTCAGTGCTGGATCCCTCCAGCTTTTTCTCCTAAGGGGCCTTTCTCTGCCTGTCCTTATCTGGTCCCAAGAGAGGTGAAGAGCAAAGCCTGAAGATGACTGTATTGGCTTTCCCTTATTCCATTTCCTTATTCCCTCCCGCTCTCTTCAAAGGTAATTGAACTGGTTAAAAAATATGGCACCAAACAATGGACCCTGATAGCCAAGCACCTGAAAGGGCGGTTAGGGAAGCAGTGCCGGGAACGCTGGCATAACCACCTGAACCCTGAAGTGAAGAAGTCCTCATGGACAGAGGAGGAGGATCGCATCATTTTTGAGGCCCACAAGGTCCTGGGGAATCGTTGGGCGGAGATTGCCAAGCTGCTGCCTGGGAGGTAGGACCTCTTTGCTTGCTGGTGCCTTCACAGCTGGGTAGCCCATGGAGATCCATGTGTTGGCTTACAGGATGGGGCTGGAGAGCATGTAGGAGCTGTTAGCTGTGCTTTAAAGCTGCTGTAGTGGTTTGTTTCCTTTTGTTTTCTCTCCAGGACTGACAATGCTGTGAAGAATCACTGGAACTCCACCATCAAACGGAAGGTGGACACAGGAGGCTTCCTCAATGAAACGAAGGAGTCCAAGTCACTGTACTTGCTTGTGGAGGTGGATGACAAGGAGAGCCAAAGTCAAACGAGAGCTGGGAGCCAGGTACTGCCCCAGCACATTTGCAGCAGACAGCCGGGTCAGTCCCCTGCTCTGCTAATGCCTAGCAGAGCTGTTCATCCAGCCTTCTGCTGCCTCTCACACTGCCTTTGCCACAGCCTGGTGTTTACATAGCCCTTCCCCCAGCTTTCTTCAAGACACTGACTTTTGGGAGATTTCTCCTTCCAGGAGCTAGAGGTGTAACATGAGCCCAAACATGTTATCCAGGCAGAAGACAGCAGTCTGCTAGTGCTGTTGTCTTGCCAGTCCCAGCATCAAGTCCATCTCGGGGATGGAAGATTTTTTCCTACTCCATTGTGTTGTTGCTGGTGGGAGAAGGAGGCTGCTCCTGACAGTGTGGGGGCATGATGAAGGGGTATTGGGGGTATTGTGTTCCTTTCATCTAAAAAATGAAGCAGGAGAAGTACACTCAATTTATTTTCATGAAGAAAGCATGTAGTTTTCAAAGGTAGGCTCTTGGAAAGTAGAAAATGCAGAATTAGTGCTACCTGCTCAGCCTTTGTTCAGCTTTCTCCTGGGATACTACTGTTAAGTGAAATCTTCAGTTAAACAGTCTGGTGCTCATGTTGCATGGACTCCTGCTCAGATGGTGTATGGGACAGAGCAGTGAGAGAACAGGGATGTGAAATAAACTGAATAAGGGAGCAGGCAGAGCTCAGTGTGTCCAGGGACCCTTGCTTTTTGTCCCCAAGACTTGACATTGTTCCCTTGGTTTCTACTAACGGTTGGACTTTCTTTGTTGTATGCACAAAGACCGTCCTACCGAACTGGCCAGTCAATGTCTCTGAAATAAAGGAAGAGGATGTCAGCGATGAGGAAGTGACAGGTGTGCAGGAGTTACCTTCGGAGCTGCCAGCTGCCGAACTGGCAGAGCATAATGCCGAGGGGACCCCGGATGATGCAGTGCCTGAGGATGCCTCTTCACTTGCCACATCACCGTACAAATGGGTTGTTGAAGCTGCCAACTATTTGTACCCAACATCTGTGCCAGCCTTCAATGAAGCTCTGGACATGATTGAATCTGTAAGTAACAGACCCTTGCTCCTGCAGATAATGTAGGGAGACTGATCCCCACTCTTTTCCTCGAGTGAACTTACTGGGTCCCCTTGCTCATCATCGTGTCCATCCTGAGGAGGGCTGGGTCTGTCATCGGCATGTGGTTTCCCACCTTCTTCAGGGCTGGATTAGGCCTTTCCAGCTTTGCCAGTATTGCTCTAGGTTTGCAAATTCCTATAGGTGGGTGTCCTTGTGTATGGGCTCTGCTGGTGTGGGAGGCTGTAGGTGCTGGCAAACCTGACCTCAAGCCTTCCTTCATAAGGCAGAGTGTCCCCAGCTTTCCTTTTCACAACAGTTCAGGCCCATGCTCCTGGGCTTGCCTTTCCCTCCTGTTATGGGATAGGACAGGACAGACTGGGAGTAGGCCAGGCCCACTTGTAGCATTCAGGGCAGGCCCCTTTACACTGGGATGGAACCACCATTTGCTTTCAGTGGAGGTAGCTTACTGAAACTGGTGATTTTGGGCCAGTCAAGCAGCACTGAGGGTGGGAGGCTGGCTAGAATCAACAGAGCACTTTGCTGCCCTTAGAGGGAAATATACTGCACCTCCCACCCTGCCTGAGGAATTTATGAGCTGATTATCTGTGAAGGATTCGTGTTGCATGTGTATAAGAGGACAGAGCGTCTGTGCCCAAGGCTTAACGGCCCATCTGTGGGTCCTTAGGGGCCTGCTTGTGTGGTACTTTGGGTCTTGGTGGGGTTGAGCTGTGAAGCAGCTGATCTCTGAACTGCTTTGGTTATTTCTGATTCACTTCCAGCAGTGTGCATCACAGCAGAGCCCTGTGTCCAGCTGTACTGTTGTGCTCAAGACTGTGGTTCGCTGTTGGGTGACAGTCGTTTCCTTCAGCCCCTGTCCCCAGCTGCTTTTTTTGTCCCCTCTCTGTGGGGTGCAGCTGTTAGTGCAGCTGTGCTGTGCACTGGGAAACCAACCTTGCGTAAATAGGAAGATGTACCCTGTGCACAAGCAGCAGCTTTCAGCTGGGTCAGCTCCCTGGGCTGGTTCTCAGCTGTGCTGGCAGCCGAGGGGAGGAGGGCTTGAGCTCTGCTCTAGCCAGGCTCCTTGCAAAAGCCGGTGCAGCCTCACGCACCCGCTTACTTAACTCCCAGTTCATTTCTACATCTGTACTAGTTGGCTTCTCAGCTTTCCTTCCTGGACTGCTTCTGATGGTTTCCTTTGTGTGCAGGACCCAGATGGGTGGTGTGATCTGACCCAGTTTGACCTGCCTGAAGAACCCTCTGCCGGCAGCAGCAGTAGTAGCAACAGCCCAGTGAGGCAGACCCCCAGCAAGCCAACACCGTCCCTGCCCAACGTGACAGAGTACCGCCTGGATGGCCACACCATCTCTGACCTGAGCAAGAGCAGCAAGGGGGAGCTCATCCCCATCTCCCCTCACGCAGAGGTGAGCTTTGGCACGCCGCCCTCTGTGCTGAAGAGGCAGAAGAAGAGGAAGATTTCCCTGTCCCCAGTCACAGAGAATGCCACCAGCACAAGCCTTTCCTTCCTTGACTCCTGCAACAGCATGACACCCAAGAGCACCCCTGTCAAGACACTGCCCTTCTCTCCATCTCAGGTACGGAGCAGTGGCAGAGCCCAGTCTCTGCTCTTCTGCTTGGGCTTCATCGTGAACTAACAAGTGTGTTAGTCGTCTATTTACTTGCCTTAATCCCATGTATTCCTATCAGCGCTGACAGCTTTGTGTTTCTTCTCCCTTGAATGAGGCAGTGCTAGTGCACAGGGTGTGTGTCTTTGCTAAAACAAGCGCAGAGCTGGGTTCTGGCACTGTGTGTCTTCAGCACTGCTCTTCCCGTGGGAGCAGCAGCCTGTGTCTGCCCCTGGGAGCACTTGGAGTGTCTGCAAAGCCCAGCTGCCCCGTGTGATGGGCAGAGCATGTGCTCACTGTTAGGAAGGAGCATCACTGTGCTGATCTATGTGCCTGTCTGCACAAGGATTGCTGGAGAGCACGGTGCTTCTGTCCCCAGGGAACTGCTGCTCCAGCTGTGGGTAGCAGGGTGGTGACAGAGAAAAGTGCCTTTCCCCATTCATTTCCAGTTAAGTCACGTGGGCAAGCTTGGCAGCATATGTCTTGTGCAGTTTTCCGAGTTGCTGTGCTTAGGAAAATGCTCCTGGGCTTGCCTTCGTTGCAAAAAGGGACTTGGGATCTTTTGGCCTTTGTCATGACTCCCACAGTGTCCACAGACATCTGCACACATAGTCTGCAACATACATCATCTTGGAGCACTGTGGTGTTCAAACCCCCTTATCTCCTATATTGATGTGGAGTTCTGTCTATAAAACAGAATAAGAGTTGCTGTGTTGCTGCACTCTCCAGCACATTTCCCACAGCTGCTCTGCTGTTCAGACCCTGTCTAGCTGTGCCTTCCAGGCCTTTATTTTTGCTGTCTCTGCAGCCCTGGGTTGGCCTATGGGAGAGCATCACAGGGCAGTCTGACACTCCTGTGCAGGTGGACCTTGAATGCAAGGCCAGCAGGATCTGGGAGATCAGAGCGGAACCTGAAATGTGCAGCTCTGCAGAGTGTGAAAGGCTGGAGGGCCTGGAGTGAATCTGAGAAGGCAAATGGCAGGTCCTGCCTTCTTGAACTGAGCTATCAGTGAATGTCGCACACAGATCTTCTCTTCCGATAGGTTCTTGGGTACAAATCTCCTTCCTCAGGGGAGTGAAGTTGTTGCTTACTAGCTGTCATCAATTAAAATCCTAGCAGAGATGAGACAGGTTTGGTGTTGGTTTTTTTTTTTTCTTCACAGTTTAGGCTGAAGACAGCTCAGTGCAAAATCTAACTGGAACTTTGTGTTAAGTGGACTTCCTTCGTATTTGCCAACCTGAGGTTGGAACAGACCTTTGGTGGGCTGGCATTACTCATCCTTCACCATTTTGCTTGGCCTTATCTGGACCAGTGGAAGGACTCTTCCACCCTGTAGCTGCTTGTAGTCATATCACCTCACCCCTTATGGGAAATTAATAGTCTTTATTGGTGTGAGGCACCTTCTGGCAACTTTTGTGTGTGCGTCCATGTACAGGACTGAGTCTGTAAGAGTCATCCTGGTTTATACTGGGACAGATCCCTCTTGTGCCACTCAGTGCGAGATGATTGTCTCTACTTCAGGTTTTCCCCTCATATTTAGGAAAAAGTAATGACTTGTGATGGTCTACTGGGATGCTTGAGACTGAGTGTCTTCTCTTTCCTTCTTTCCTACGCTGTGCAGTTCTTAAACTTTTGGACCAAACAGGATACACTAGAACTGGAGAACCCATCTCTGACCTCCACGCCTGTGTGCAGTCAGAAGGTGATTGTCACCACCCCTCTGCACAGGGACAAGACCCCTCTGCTCCAGAAGAACTCAGCGTAAGTCCTTTCCTCCTCCTTTTCCTCAATTCCCACCTGAGCAGTGTCTGTTTCCACAAAGTCTGGTCCAATTCAAACATACCTCCCGCAGTACTTGTACTGGCACTACTGAGGGAGGGGCAGGGCAGGCTGGGGTTTTCCTTAAATTAGTGGTTTCCCCCCAAAGATAGCTCCTTTCCAAGCTGCAGGGAGCAAGTGTCCCACCTGATTGGAGCTGCAGCCAAGTGACCACCATTGTGCTCAGCTGCCTTCTGTGCATGTCTTTGTCTGGGAAAGGTTGCTGTGCTGTGAGCCCTCTGCCAGCAGGGAAGAGATTTGATTTCCTCAACAAGAGCTGTTCAGATCCCATCCTTTAGCTCTGCACCCTCTGCTGTGTCTGACATGGGGGGCAGTCCAGATAGGGTGATGATTGCCCAAGGCACTGTACCAGGCAGGTGAGAAGGGGTGGTCTGCCCACAGAGTGTTCTGCTGGTGGACTGAGGCAGCGCAGTGTTTGGGGGTGCTGGCTGTGCTAGCAAAACCACCCTGTTGCTGGCATGGTCCAGAGCAGCTCCCCTGTCTGGCTGGAGTGAGCTGGCTTGGCTGCCCTGAGTGCACTTGCACCCAGAGCTTCTGCTGGTCCAGCTGTGACTTGCAAAGCCCAGGCTGGGCCAGAGCAGGTCCACCAGCAGAAGCATTGCAGAGTAGAGCTGGCCTGCACAGTGTTGCCTGTGTCGGGGTGCTGTACTGCTTTCTGACAAGGGTGCTCAGTACCTGGCAGAGTGGAGCAGCAGAGCTGGCACGTCTAAAGGATGTTTTTCCCACTGAGGCTCCTCCGTGCATGTTTGCCCTACTCGCACCCTGGGAACAGTCCAGCCATGCAGGTGGCTTTTGTAATGAGAGGGCTTGGAAGGATGGGGGTTACCTTGTGTAGGTTACAGCATGTCTGATCTTTAACCTTTCCCACTCTGCTGCCAGGTTTGTCACACCAGATCAGAAGTATGTGGCGGACAACACACCTCACACCCCCACACCTTTCAAAAATGCCCTGGAGAAATATGGACCAATTAGGCCCCTGGTAAGTATTGGGCTCATCTGCTGCTTGCTGGTGGCAGAAAGATAACAAATGCAAAAGGGACGTGGGGGAGGTTGCAACGGAGCTGTGAGCCAGCTGTTATCTGTGCTGTAATGGAGTACAGTTTGGTAGTGCCAGGCTGAGATGGGAGGGATGAACAGGGCCTTGTCACGGTGAACTTGTCATAGTAAGTAGCAAGAGGACTTGAAGCTCTTTCCTTGCTTCTCATCAGTGATAAGTAAGGAAACAATCTGCTTAGACATCCCTGAGGAACTGAGTCTCTTAGTGTGGGAGTTGTGGGGATGGCAGTTTCCAGTATCCCAGGCCTTCTGTACATACTGGTCTCTTGAGCACATTTGGGGCTCAGCTGATAAGTCTTTCATGCCTGGAGATCCTGTAAATCTGTCAGGCTAGCAGAAATCTTGTCATATCCTTTCCATCTGGGAAGTAAATAAGTTGTCTTTGTGTTTGTCCTCCCACTGTGAGCTCCCCTGACCCCTTTATCCCGTGAGTCTGCCCAGCATACAGATTTTGATTGTCCTGTGGTCTCTCTCTTTGCCTTTTCTCACCAGCCTCAGACTCCTCACCTGGAAGAAGACTTGAAAGAGGTGCTCCGAAGTGAAGCTGGCATAGAACTTATCATAGAGGATGATGTAAAGCCTGAGAAACAGAGGAGGAAACAAGGGGTGAGCTGATTTTGCTCCTAGTACCTGCTGCTGAGCTGCCCTGTGTTGTTGAGGGATGTTTTGGTTTTGTTCATCCTGCTGTTGATGCCAGAAAGGTTTGTGGCCTGTGGCCACTGCCTTTGAATCAGCAAGACTTTAAGGCCTGCTTAATATGTGGCCAGCTGTGTCCTGGTTTGTGCTGAACTCGGGGCATACTAGGAAGTGCCGTGTCCCTAACCTGCAGGAGAGACCCATGGCACATGTGGAGCATCTGTGGCAAGCTGGGCTCCCAGAAGGCTGCAGGCTGGTATGCAAAGTCCTTTGGCTCAGTTGCCGTGGTGGCTTTCCTTTCCTACAGAAAGGAGCTTCCTCTTTTAAATCGGTGGCTCTGGGTGCCAGCAGGAGAGCACAGGAAGCTGCTGTGCCCTGTGGCGGGGAAGGCTGCAGTGTGCCTTCTTCCCGAGATGCTGATGCAATGCTGCCCTGGGGTGGCATGGGCTTGGTGTGTGCCCTTAGGATTGGAGTTCACCGGGTTGATTCATGCTGACACTTGTTTTTTCTATGTCCTCCAGTTGCGTAGGAGTCCCATCAAGAAGGTCCGTAAGTCTCTGGCTCTGGATATTGTGGATGAAGATATGACACAAAATATGCCTGCCCTGCCCAAGACTGCCTGTTTCAAAAGAGCCCAGGTGAGGGGTACTGTGCTCAGAGCAGGCATAGGGCTGGCTTCTGCTCCAAAGAAACCCTGTCCAGAGCAGCGGTGGGAGCTTTGCCACCTGCAGCTGCATTTGAGCAGTGCATGTGAATGTGGATGAAGGGCTGGATTTGTTAGCTGGCCTTTTGGCCAGGCCAAGAATCAGTACTGCTAGGGCAAATTAACTTCTTTCCTTATACTTTTCTTTTTTTCCCTTTTGCAGCCTGTGAATTTCCTGTCGAGGTCTCTCAACCTTTCCTCCTCGAGCAGGAAGAACGACAGTGGTTTGCTCAACAGAGCCTTTGTGCAAGTGCAGCCAGAGAAAATGTCTTACAGGAAAATGCCAAGCCATTTCAGACCACCAGCGCCGGTAAGCCTGCAGCTGCTTCTTTCCGAGTCAGGAGCCTGGCTGGGGGTAGTGCAGCCCTTGTCCCTCCTCAGAAGGAGAAGTGAGGGGACGAAGCTCTGTGCACTCCTACATAGGCTTCCATGTGCTGTCAGGGCTGTCTCTGCACCTGGGTTTGGAGCTCGCACTGTCATGCTACAGCTTCCTCCTTTCTCTTTGCAAGCCTGCCTCTGCTGGGGATCAAAGCCTCGTGGCTGATCAGAGCTGTGGCCTGTGTGTTTGGTTCTGGATTTCCTCATGGGAATCCACATCTTGTCCCAATCCATCAGGGAGTTTAGAGGATTGACCCAGCAGTGAAGTAAACTTTCCAGTGAGCATCCCTTGAGTGGGCAACAGTAGGCTCATCTTCTTTGCTTCTCTGTGCATAGCAAGTCCGTGAAGTGCTGTATAAATGCCAAATGAAAAGGTATTTCCCATTTCAGATTTTTTTCCCATCCCAGGGAGAGCCCAGGTACAGTGTTGTCTTCACTAAACACTGCAGCGAGGAGGGTTATGTCTGTCCCTGGATTAGAGCTGTCAGTTGTGAAAGCTCTTTCTCCTGACAAATAAGGACTCCTCAGCCAGAGTAATTCCTTCCCCTTCTCAAAATAAACCGTACTTAAACACTTCAATTCATTCTCCTGTCCTAGGCAGGGTTGAATTGCTCTGCAAGCTAATAGATCCATATAAATAAAGCTTTGGGAGTGACTTGAAGGGGACAGTAAGGCAGCTTGTGTGGTGACAGAGTGCAGGGGTGCAGTGAAATCCCATTGCCCAAAGACAGCAGAGCTGTCTGTGCTGTTGCTGGGCTCCCGGGATTTATTGTGCCAGACTGGTGTTGCTGGCAGTGGCAGTTCTTTATGAAGGAAGCTCACCTAGCTGTGGGCTGAACCTAAGTCAGCCCTAAAGCCATGCTGTGGCTGTGTGAGGCGTTGGTACTGTAAGCAAACATGGGAGCTTGAGCTCTCGTTCTCTGCAGTGCACGTAAGTGCATATTTTCAGTTCAAGGCATTGCGTATCTCTTGGCTGCGTTTGTCAGAGGATTCTCGGGGCTTTTCATGGAGCAGAAACACCTCATGGATGCCCTTTCTGCACGGAGGGACTGAAGCACACCTGACTTTCAGCTCTTGCTGTGTGCTGCAGGGTCCTGCTGAAACTACAGGCACCAAATTGCTGTTAAGGATGGTCTTTGACTCATCTAGACCTGGGGCTGGGCAGCTCATGTAGGAACTGAACTGGCTGGGAATAAACCCCAAAGCTGTTCTTGAATTCCTTCCATCCTTCTGGACTTCAGCACATGGAGCCTTAGTGGGTTTGTGCTTTGAGGTTTTTATCTCAAGCCAAGGAAGGGAAAGCCCTGAAAGGGCATGTGCATAGTCCTGAAATTGAGTCCTCACCTGGGAAACTGCTAGACATGACCTCCCTTTGCTAGAAATGACATCTCAGCTGCGGTGAGTAACTGACAGTGTGCAAGTTACTCCTGTTTGCAAGATGGATGCACAGAAGTGGGAGGTTTTATTTCCCTTTGGTAGCAGGTAGCTGCTAGTTTATTTTTACAGTGTTTTAAAACAGATTGTCAACATTGTGTTTGTCCTCTCCCATAATTGTGTTGTACATGTGCTTTCTTTTCCCTCCGTAGATGACCAGGGCTTGGAAAGCGGTGGCCTGTGGTGGAACCAGAGACCAACTCTTCATGCAGGAGAAAGCTCGACAGTTTTTGGGCATGTTGAAACAGAGTCACACATCAAGGACCTTAATCTTATCATGAAGGATTGTTCTGCTTTTTTTATTTTATTTTTAAAAACTTTTTTATAAGTGCAGGGAAGGGGGAACCATAGGAAAAAATATCCTCTGCCAGGCCATAGTCTGTGGGGGTGGATTTTTTCCTTCCGTTCCCACGTAGATCTATATTCTAATAAAATGGGCTAACTGCTGGCTAATGTGTGGAATGCAAGTTTTGGGATCATTATAGAAAGGCAAAGCCAGGGGTGTGGAGAGATAACAGCAAGACCTCTCTGGAAGACCTGGGTTCTGCAAAACTCCACTTTGGAGCAGCGTGTGCAGCCGGACTGGCCTCCCAGTTTCTGTGGGTCTTGTGCTGGCTGCTCTGGTACCTCGGGAACAGCTCTTGCAAAGGTTCCTGTGTGTCACTGGGAGAAGTGCTTTGGGGTGACTGGTGTCCAGAGCTGGCCCTGTGCTCCCCGTGAGGCTGCTTTGTACTGTGCTGCAGCAGGGGAGAGGTGGGCACCTCTCCCCAGGGCTGTGCTCCCTCTTCAAATAAACAATGGTGCTAACATCACCCTGTTGCTTGGACTCTGGCTCTGCCTGGGGACTCAACCTTTGAGATACAGCAAAGCACTGGTTTTCACATGGGATTTTTCCTGGCAAATTGCTGAACTCTTTAGTTTCTCACCACGGGGGCAAAGCTCATGGTTTCCAACCCCCCCTTCGTAGTTTCATCAGCTTGTTAAGAAATTATTTTGGCTATTTTATGGGAGGCTGCCCCAGTTTGTTGGACCTTAGTGGGGCTGGGATCTCTGCAGAGCTGCAGGAGGGGATGGAGGCTGCAGGGAGGGGTGGAGAATTGCACCAGATGTGATGTAGCAGAGCTGCTGTCCTCTTTCGTTCAGAGGCCAAAGCTGCACCAATTTAGCTGCTCCAGTGTGGTAACAGTAGTATATGGTGTCCTGTTTTGATGTAACTGAGGATGAAATGTGATTGTAGCAATTACATTAACTCTTTGCAGTTGGAAAGGTGCTGGGAAAACTACAAAGCAAGTCACCAGTTAGACCAGCCCAGGAACAGCCCTTTGGCTGAGCCCCATTTGGGGATGTGGCCAGTCTGCCCCTGTCGCAGCAAGGATGTGTGGGGGGGTCCATCTTGACAGGGTCACTATCCCCAGTCCCTTTGTGGGCTGGAAAAACAGCAGGGCTGGATAGCTCTCCCTTCAGCCTGGGGCTTACATTGGAAATAGAGTCAAAAAATCCTTAGTGCAAAACGTGTTAATAAAACCTTGGATCCTGGGAAACGAGGAGGTGTTAGAAACCCAGCTCATTTCTCATTTCTACAAGCTCTGGGCCAAGTCAGTCCATGAAGTCATTTTTATTTCTGTTTCTCAGTGCTGCAATGTTTGCTTTGGAAAGATGGCTGGGACCACTTGTCTGAAAGCCTGCCTTTAGCTGCTACCATCCTGTTATTTTAAGAAAAATCATAGAACCATCCCTCTCTCTGCTCAGGCTGTAGCGGGCTCAGCCATTCCTGTGCAGGGTGACTTTACAAAACCAAGCCTAGACTTGCTTTGCCTTCCAGAGCTGATGTGAGCTGGGAGTCCTGTGCAGGCAGCGTCTGCTGGAGAATAAATAATGGGTGCTTGAGCCCAGCACATATGTTTGGGAGCTGCCCCTAAATTAAAGGATGATGAGGCGGAGAAGTATTAACTGCTGCTCTGATGCTGTAAATCCAGATAGTGCCAGGTGTCCTGTGTTGCGGAGTGCTTATTAAGAAAGATTGAAGGGCAGAAAAATACTGAAGAAAATGAGTAAAGCCTGCCATGGTTAATGAGTAAAGAAGACAATTAGCTTTTAATTGGGAAATGGAGCTCCTTGTGTGGGTATTGTCAGCCTGGCTTGGCTGTCCTGGGAATAGGCACTGGTCTGCAGGTGAGGAAAAAAGGCCCCACTGGATTAGTTTTTCTGTTAGTTGGGATGCTCTGCTTTATTTCCAGCCAAAACCTCATAGAGGTTGGTCTTCCCGGTGTCTGCGGAGTCCCTGGGCTGGAGCTGGAGCACCGGGAGGGGTTTTTCGTGGAGGCTCCGCTCTGTCTGGGGCTCCTGTCCCTGCTGTGCCCGGGGTTTGACCCTTTGAAGCCCCTGCAGTAACCCAGCCCTCGGGGGCTGCACAGCCCTCATTCACGACAAGAAACCTGGACATTTAGTTTAGTTTTAACCGAAAGAGCAGGATGAGAGTCCCAGAGCCTCTGTGTGCAGGAGGGGAATCCCCTCCCATGGCCCCGCGTGCTGGAAAGCTGCAGGAACCCCGGCTTGCTGATTTTAAACTTTGGATTTGCTTTTGGTATCTTGCATTCATCAACAGAGCTGCTGACCCCTTGTTTGAATGCAGACATGGAAAAAGGATTGATTTTTAGCAGGGACGAGGGGGAGAACAGCAGAGCAGGAGCTCCTGGGTCATGGCAGTGCCCAGGCTGCAAGCAGGACATCGCTTTTAACGGGGACAAGCCCTGGACAAGCTGTGGAATGCAAAAATATTGGGGTAAGTTTAAAAAAAGAGGACACCTAGGGTTTTGTAGTGGCAGGCTTCCCTTGGGATGGAGCGGGGTGGTGCTGAGCCCATGAAGCTCCACAGCCAGACGCGTGGGCACTGTGTCCCTCAAAGGGCTCTGAGCTTGTTCCTGCTGGTTGGAGGCATTTCACAGCCTTTTTATCTTGTTTTCCCAGCTAATTCTGCTCAAGTGCTGTGCAAACAGCAGGTTGCTCTCAGGGGGCTGTTTGGCACGGCGCCCGCGGGGAGAGCCGTCGCCGCACGCATCCACGGAGGGATGCAAACGGTGAAGAAATATTTTTTCCTATTTTGAGTATTTCCTATAACTAAAGGAAATAAAAGCAAAAGGCAATGACTTGCCCAGGAAACCAGTCCCGGCAGAGCAAGGGCCTTTTCCACTCCCATTTGGAGGGTTCTGCCGGCACAGCATCCCAGCTGCGGTGGGAGAAGCCGCTGACCTGGGTGCAATTACTGCCGTGACCCAAACTGCTCCGTTCACCTTGCTACCACCCAGCACTTGGTAACTAATGCGATGGCACAGAGCAAAGTAAATTGCAGAGCATGAATCGATGAGTAATTGCTTTTTGGTGGTGCGGAGGTTGGAGTTTGAGCACAACCGGTCTCACGTTTCCGTGAAAGCACAGCGAGGTCGTGGTTCTGTCGTCCCGGAGCAGCGGTGTGGTCCCATCACAGCAGGGCTGGTGGCTGCACCGGGGGTGTCTCAGCCCCCACCGGTTCCGAACGCTCCTGCTCGGAGCCATCTCTGCTCTGCGGAGGATGCCAGGCGTGCTGCTCCAGCCCTGTCCTCCCTCTGCACTGGGCAGTGGGGTTACCGGGCTGTGGGTGTGCTGCCTTGGGAGGTAAAAGATGAATTTCTCATTGGAATTTGAGTTGGTTACACCGCGCTGGTGCTCAGTGCAGGACGGGAGGCTGCGGCAGACCCCGCGCTGGACCCTGCGATGGGGGCGAGGGGATGCCAAGGTCGGGGTGGATGGTCAGGGCTTCTGCTCTACCAGAAAATGCTTTGACCCCGGGGATTATTCAAAGTAGCAAAGTGCCTCCTCTTCTGCCATTGCTTATGGTGTTTGTTGAGCAGTTGCTAAGCAATAACCTTGTAAAATTTCCCGTGTGCTTTTTTTTTGACACTCTAACCTGTGAGTTTAGAGGTTTAGGAAATTAAAAGGACAATTTTAGCCTGGTAAATACATGCTGAGGATTAGCTGAGCAGCTCCTGGATTTTGCAAGAGATGGAGACTACTTGTATTAAGAGCTGGTTGCAGCTGGACAGGAAACTAATTGTGCTTTGGAAACTTAAATTCTAACACCCCCGTGTTTCTGGAGTGAGGAAACTGCAATTCATCATCTCTGCCAGGACAGAATAATAAAGGATTAAAATACAGCATGAGGTGAGGGAAAACATTTTGCTGTGGAAACTAAAGGATTGGGAGTTTTTGGAATGAGGAAATTAATGTTTCTGTTTGGAAAACCTTAGAAAAGAGAAATTTCAGGGAGTTAAAACCCCTGTTGTGGGGGCCAAGCACAGGTTTGCCTCCCCAGCCATGGACAGCATCCAGCTTGTCCACGTATAGCTGGCAGTGGTCAGAGCCATCACCTGGATCTTACCCAGTGCCCTCATAGTTCGTGAAAAGTAAATTTAATACTTTATAGGAGTTTCTATTTGTAAATGCATCTGTTGGTGTTTTTTTCTTCCCAAATACTACACAGATGTTGCAGGAAAATAAATAGAAATTGCATTCCTAACTCCTCTAGAGTTTTTTTGTTGTTGTTGGATTTGAAAATCTTACCCAAAGTTTTGGCTTTGAGTGAGGCAGCCAGCCCAGAGGGGCACTTTGCAATTGCTGTTGTACAGTAGTGCATTTTAAGGTGCGATTTTTCTTTTTTTTTTTTTTTTTTTTTTTTTTTTTTTTTTTTTTTTTTTTTTTTTTTTTTTTNTTTTTTTTTTTTTTGTGCAGATGTGCTGTGCCCAGTTCTGAGCCTGGCCAGAGGAACGGAGCTGCCAAAAGCACGAGTCTGTCCATTGGGGAAGAGAGAGCCCAGGAGCCGGCTGTCCTTCTGGCAAAGACCCTGGGAAGCATCTCCATCTCACTTGGGACGGGAAGATGCTCCAGCGCATTGTGCTGAAGTTCACCAGCACCCTGTGGGTGAGCAAAGCTGCCTCCCTGCCCTCTGCTCCCCTCGCCACGGCAGCCAGAGCTTGAATACAAAGCTTGGTGCATAAAGCTGTGGTTTTACCATCCTGCATCTGCAAAGCTGTCACAGCTGCGGTGCTGGGGACGCCAAGTGCCTCTATCCGGAGAGACTGCTGCTCTGAAAACCCCCCTGTCAGATTTGAATCTGCAGCCCTGGAAAAATAAATCCTGTTATCTGTAATTGTGCAGCAGGTAACAGGTGCCAAAATTGGTGTCAGATCTGCCCAAAAGGACTTGATAAGGAGAGGAAAAAAAAAAAGTAATAATTTTAGATTCAGTTCTGCTGATGTACTCGTCTATTCCCAGGGTTAGTGTAAATCGAGGTTTGAATTAAGCCAAAACAGCCCCAGTTAATGTCTAAATCTGCCATTTCTCAGGCCTGGCAGAAGCAGACAAACACAAAATCAATATTTCCTCTAACTGTTGCTAAGTTTTCTTTACAGATTAATTTCTGCCTAATAATACCTGCAGCCGCAGTTCTCTGGGGCCGTATCCTGCCCCGTGGCTCCCTCCTGGTTGGTGTCCCTGGGCTGCCAGAGCAGGGGATGGGTGTGTAAAACCTGCCTTACCCAAGGACCAGGCTGCTGGGCTGCTGCTTGAGTCTCTGCTCCAAAACCAGCCCTGCAAGCATCCTTCCCCTGCAAGGAAGAGCATCTTTTTTTCCCCTCTCTTGATGTCAAGCATCTTTTTTTAGAAGGCGGGGACAAATATCCTACTGTGGAAATACGGACCGATTAATACCCAGATTTACCTGCTGGACCCATGTTGAGCCAGGAGATCATTTTGAACCTTACTAGAGTTATTTCTGCTCCGAAGGCTTGTTCTCAGCTCCTGCCACTAAGGGGAAGTGTTGCCACGCCGCAGAGCTGGCCATGGGACAGGACGAGGCCCAAGCAGCCGGGTCCCCTTGGCTCCCGCAGCTGCTTCTTCCTGTGGGAGTGGTGGGAAAGGCAGAAGAGAAGGACTTGCCACAGCATCCCCCGGGGAGGGAAAATACCCTCCTGCTTTAGATCGAAAGGGGGAGTGACCCATATTTCACACTTGTCTTGGACAACAACGGCAAGTATCA
>VZTO01015930.1:0-11942 GCA_013400615.1 Syrrhaptes paradoxus | reverse complement strand
GAGGCAAAACTTTTATTTGTGCAACTACATGATGAACTTTTGCCAAAAGGGCTACAGCTATCAACTCTGTTCCAGCCAAGCCCCGGGGCTCTCAGGATGCTTTGGTGGCTGCTGAGCGAAGGACATGCATGGTGTCATGTCCACAACCCCATGGTCTATTTTCCAGGACATCTTCATCTCCAGCCTGGCACTGGGTGCCTGGTCCCACACCCTGGGTTGACATGTCACCCAGAGAGCAACAGGTAGTGTTGAGTGGCGGGAAGAGAAGGTAGAGTTCCAGCTGGAAACTTTTTCATCCAAAGCAAGACGATCATTGCCACCCGTTCCTCTCCCGTTGCGTCCACAGAGAGCTCCAGCCTCCACCTCCAGCACCACCATGGTTTTCTTTGTTGCCCTGGAGCACGTGGACTGGTGGCCCAGCCCAGCTGGCACATGGCAGCTGCTACCTCATGAAGGACCTCCGGCCAGTCCTGAAGAAGGCCTCAATCTGTTCCAGGGACCTGCCTTTGGTTTCTGGGACACAGCAGCCTGTGAATAAGATGTTCCCGGCACAGATGACGGCGAAAAACAGGAAGGGCACCTCAAGGCCAAAGGCTCCCTGGAAAGTGGGACGGAAAGGGGAGATGAGCTGGTGCAGAAAGGGTCAAGGAGGGGCTGCTGGACACCCTCCTGGGGCAGTACCCACCACGACCCGGAGGAAGAACTGGGTGAGGGTGAAGGCTGTCAGCCAGCTCACGACGACGCAGAGACCCGAGGCCACCCCACGGGCTTTCAGAGGGAGGATCTCCGACATCAGCAACCAAGTGATGGGGCCCCAGCCCATGGCATAACCTGCAGGGAGGAGCACTAGGGTGAGGCTGTTGGGGCTTCAAAGCCCCCTGGGGAGTGCAGCAGAGCCCTGTGCACCCCTGCCCTGCTCCCCCATCAATCATTCCCCCCATTCATCCTCTGTCAGTCCTCAAAGGGACTTCAGATGACATCTTTCTTGGTGTTCCAGGGCTGTCTGCCTTTCTCCCAACTCCAAGCCCAAACCTTGCACCGTATCACCCTCCCTCAGAGGAGGAACATCTCCCCAGGCTGGTGCCCAGCCACGTGCTGTGGGTCCCAGGCTCTCACTCTCTGCACGTACCCATTATGAAGAACATGGCTGCCAGGAGGGGGATGAGGGTGATGTAGCTGGTTGGCTCAGCAGGAAGGTTGGTGGAGCTCACCAAGGTCTTGTTGGCAATGGTGCCATTCTGAGAAGCTGGCACGAAGAGGATATAGACCCCCATGGTCAGGTTGGAGACCAACATGACACCAGCTGTGGAGAGATGCAAGAGCACAGTGGGACCGATGGGTGAGTGATCCCCTCTGTGCCCAGGGCTGAGCTCCTGGGAACACCTCTGCTCAGGAATGGAGTTAGCCCCAAAGGAAAGAGACACCCCCCACGCTCCCCAAGTCCTGCATGGCTGAGGTTTCCACATTTCCAGAGCTCCTGGAAGTCCTTAAATAAGAGTTTCCTCTGCACATCAGTGGGAGAGAGACACACCTGATACAAAGAGAAGAATCTTCCTCCCAGCTTTGTCCATCGACACAGCAGCGATCGCCACTGAGAACAGACGTACCAAGCCCACGAGAGCTGCGTCGTACTCTGGTTCCTGCAACGGCAAAAGCCGGGGGGAAGCTGAGAAGGGAGCTCCAAGGAAAGGGCAGGTTCCTACATGTGTTGCCTTGACAAAGGCATCAGCTAGAGTCAAAGCTCTTCTCCTCGAGTAAGAGACCAGGGGAGAGGAGCCTGAATCTCAGAGGAGGAGAGCAGGGAGACAGCGAGGCCAGTCCTGCTCCCCATCTCCATCAGCCTTTTGCAGGGCAGGTGTTTGGCAATTGCTGCCAACCAGGTGCTTTAAACAAAGCTCCAGAGCTGGGGTCTTGGAGCTGCAGGGGACTTGGGGCACTGGGCAACCATCACCGGAGATGGAGCAGTCCGAGCAGGGCTGGTACCCCAGGGCTCACCAGGATGACAGATGTTTTCTTGAATATTGGCTGCAGGTACACAAGGACGCAGGTGACACCGGAGAGCTGCTGCAGGAACCTCATCCCCACCGCGATCAGGAGGGGCTTGTAAATGAAGGGGTCCTTGATCTCAGCACAGGAAACCCTCTGGCTCTGGACGGGACAAAGCCAGAAAGCCGAGGTGTTACCCCTTCTGGGTACCACCACGACACCCAAAAGATGGCTCAGGAGTTGCCCGAAGGAGGACAGATTTTATCTCTCCCATGCTGGAGGTGAGCCCCGTCCCCTCCCAACCTGCTTCCTCACGCTGTCCTTGATCTGCTCGTACTCCTGGGCATAGTCCGTGTCGCTGCCCCGCAGCCAGCACAGCGACGCCATGGCCTCATCCTCCTTCCCCTGGGAAAGCAGGAACCGGGGCGAGTTGGGCATGAAGCAGAGCAGGACGATCATCGCCAGCACAGGCACCTCCCCGGCGACAGCCAGCCAGCGCCAGTCCAGGACCAGTCCTGCCGGAGCAGCATGGTTAGGAGGGGAGCTCTGCCCGCGGGCACCCCAACAGCAGAGATTTAATAAATACAAAGGAAAAAAATAATCCTCAAAACTAGATTTTTCCATGTTTTTTTCCCAGCAAAGTAGCATTTTCAGCTGTTGTTCAATATGGGGAATTTCAGCAGGCTCCCCCAAATCTTAGAGCATCCAGCACGATGCTGGAGCAACCAGGGCAGACGCTGGCAGGAGATGCACGTGCAGCTCATCGCCTGCTGCCCTTCAGCCCTGATGAAACCTTGGCAGGACCCGGCTCTGCAGGCACGGTGATGGGCACGGGTCCCTGCAGGCTGTGGATTTATTGTTCTGAGCACACACACAGGTGTGGGCTATGCGCAGGCGATCCTGTCCAGACCCCCTTTGCACACCCACGGTGGTTGTCAGCTGGCTATGAGGGGAAGAAATCCATCAACTTGCTGAGAAAGTTGTTTGAAATGATCTCCCCTTCCCTAAGGTCTCATCGAGGGTTCCCTGACCTCCGAACACTGAGATACTTGCCCAGCGCGTACAAGACGAGGGAGCCCAGCACTGCCATGAGCTGAGGACACGCGCCCAGCATCCCTCGGACCCCGGGGTGGGAGATCTCCGAGATGTAGACCTGGAGCAGGACAACACACACATAATGGAGCTGCAACACACGACCGGCACCAGCAACACCTGTGCTCCAGCATCCTGCAGTCATTCCCTGCTCCCGGGGAAACCCAAAACTGCTGGGAACCTGCCCTCTTGGGGTGGAAGCCCGACTGGTCCAGCGGTAGGAGCTGGTCTTAGCAGGGGGAGAGGAGAGCCTTGCAGGCACTGCTGCCTCCCTCCGCAGTCCAGCGTGGGAGAAGTTCTCCAGGGCAAGCTCAGACTGCTGTTACTGGAAAGAGGTGCCCTGGGGTTACTCAGCTCTTGCCTTCCCCTCTGTATGCAAAGCGAGGTCGGCATTTGGTAAATACAGGAGGAAATAAGTGGGAGGAACAGGGCAGGGGTTGAGGAACAGGGCAGTGATTGAGGACCTGCCTTCCCTTTTCTGCAGGCAAAAAAGTCCAGCACCATAGGGGCAGCATCCCCCCATCCCCAGCCACAACCCTGGAGCTCTGCCCATGCCTCCAAAAAGCAGCAGGATGCTGCTACGGCACCACCCCATCTCCCGCCATGCAAATCCCCACCAAACCCCCTCCCACCACACCTTACCGGGATGGAGGCAGATGTCACGCCGCCGGCGAACCCCGTCAGCACGCGGCCCAGCAGCAGCATCCCGAAGCCCTGGGCACCGGCCATCAGCGCGTACCCCGCGGCCGAGGGCAGCGCCGAGAACATGATGCTCAGCTTGCGGCCCAGGCGGTCGTTGAGCAGCATGGCGCTGAGCCCCCCCGCCGCCGCTCCCAGCGTGAACACCGACTGCGGGGACACACGGAGGGGGGTCTCGGTGGGTCCGGGATCTCCCCGCACACCCCCCTGGCAGGGATGACCCTCCTCCTTACCCCAAACCAGGATGCTGTGTGCTGGTCCAGCCTCAGCGCGGGGCTGGGGTGAGCCTCCAGCGCAGGGATGACGGGCGAGGGGTAAACCAGGGCAAAGCCGAAGCTGAAGTTCCCCAGGACGGCGGCGAACACGGCCAGGTACAGCCGCTGGTTGTGGAGGCTCCTGAGGGAGGGACGGAGCGAGAAGGATGCATTGGGTGCTCTTATCACTCGTGGGAGAAACTTTAACTCTGTCTTGCAGCTTCCCCAGCCTCTGCCGTGGCTCTCGTGATGCCCATGGAGGGTTTTTCCTGGGGAATGGCCCTGCACAGCCCCAGCCTGGGGGGTTTCTCCGAGCAGGGGGTAAAAGGTCCTCTCCCCGGGCAGCCTCTGCACTGGGTGGGTTTCAGCCGGTTCAACAAACCGAGAAAAGCAGAAGCTGGAGCCGGGCGGGTGCTGGCTCACCCCGGCGGAGCAGGAAGGGGGTTTCTATCCAGACATCCTGCCCCCCAGCAGGACCCTGTGCCCCCCAAGAGTCAGATACCCTGAAACACACACACACACAGCTCTCCTGGGGGGCTCACCCAGCACCCCCCACCCTGGGCAGGATGAGACCCCACCCAAGGCAGCTCAGGGATGGCAGCAGCAGCTCTCCCCCAAGCCCAGCACTCTGGGGACGGGGGCACAGCCCACCCCACAGCCAGCCCCACGGCCCCAGCCCTTACCGCAGGTACTCCTGGTCGAGCCTCCTGCTGATGCTCTGGGGGAAGGTCCGGTACGAGGAGCTCGTCTTCCTCACGAGGGGCTCGCGTGCACTGGGGTCCATGGCAGTGCCGTGGCCGGTACCCGGTGTGGGTGCCCCTGTGCCCCGGGACTGGATGCTCGGGGACAGGGAGGAAAAGGCAGCTGAAAGCGAAAGGGGAGAGGCTGCCTGGCGTTGCCTAATCTGAGAAATCTGCACCTCGTGGGCTCACGCCCGGCCAGCCTCTGGGGAGGAAACTGGGGGGCGGGGGCCGGAAAACCAACGGGCAAAGAGCCATGGGGAAACAACGGTGCCCTGCAGCCTTCACCCCGCACCCACCCAGCCCCTGCCCCCCAGACCCTATTGACGCCAGCGCCCATCACTCCAGCGGCACTCACGGGAGCGATCCTTGCAGAACCGTGTCCACCGGCAGAAATGTCCCTTTGCTAAGGTCACATCTGTCCCTGTGAGGAACTGGTATCCGTCAGCCTGGCTGCTTCTTACAAGGGTAAACTGCAGCTGCGTGAGTCTCCCCATCCACTCAACATAGAGCAGGGCTGAGGAAGAGGAAGGAGAGGAAACAAGAGGGAGATGAACATGAGGGGGCACAAGGAGCAGGTGAGGGGGATGAAGAGCGCTGATGAGGATGGAGAAAGGGAGGGTGGCATCTCTGTCACATTGGGTGCAGCTGCTGGGGGTCCTGAGCTGCCCATGGGTGCCTTTGCCCCCTCGCCCTGACCCCTCCAGCCCCATGGGGCACAGTGGGGAGCCTTGCACTGGGACATCTGCACGTGCTGGGGGGTTGCAAGGTCCAAACTCACCCCGTGGAAAAAGGGGACACACATACAGGCTTAGCACTTGGGTTTAATTAGGAAAAGATGTATTTCCCTGCACTACTGTAGTGCTCCTCTTGTTTCCATCATTCATCCCCCCCAAGCCTGCGTGGGAGCCCCAGTGATGCTTCAGTGTCAGCCAGGACCTGCTTGGCTCTTCCCTCTGGTTCCCCTTCTGTAACCACCGAGTGCTGCATTTAGCGTCTGATCGATGCTGGGGATTTACAGATGACTCAGGCCCTCGGGGCTGTGATTTCTCTGCAGGAAGAAAGGTCATGGAGTGAGGGGATGTTGGGGCTAGCTCATCCAAAAACTTTCTGGTGCTGTGAGGAGCATTGGAGACCAAAGAAAATCTGCAAGCGAGCAGCCTTAGGGAATTTGAAGGGGAAGGATGCTGCAAATTCACGCGTCGCGTGAATTTGCAGCATCCTTCCCCTTCAAATTCCCTAAGGCTGCTCATTGAGAAAATTATTCTTTATCCCCTCCCAGGCCTGAGTTTTTGCCCCAAACCAGGTAAACTGAGTCTCTGCAATGCAATATATTGCCATGTTCCACCCCAAAGCTCCCTTTCTGCCCTATGAGTGCCCTCGAAGCAGGATGCTGTTGCAGAGGGAGAACATGCTGGGGGTGGAGGGGTGTGGGGTGATGCTGCTGGGGTGGGTCTGGGTGATAAAAGGCTGCAGGTGCTGGGCTAGCTGGAGTGTGGCTGTAAGGTCTGTAGGGGTTGGAGCTGCTGCCAGGTAAGGGTTTTTTTTCTTTTTTCCTCTCTGATGCTTATTTTTGCTGTAAATATTTCTAGCAGGGAGAAAGCTATGGGCTTGCTGGCTAGTTATCTCTAGATAATGATATTATTATTATATTTTTTTAATTATATATATTTATATTATTATATCTGGCTAATATCTCTCCATGATGGAGCTGCTCCCCTGCTGGTTTTTGGGACTGTGGTGGGGCCGAGCGTGCTGCCCTGGGTAGCGTTATGCCAGCTCTGTGCTGGTGCTTCTTGAAGAGGTTCATGTGCTGGGTCGTGGGTCCCTTTGGGAGTGCTATGGCTCAAAGCAAAGGTGTGGAACCTGCGTTCCTGCTTCGTGGTGTGCTTGGGGGTGAGCAGGAGAAAGGATTCTGCATGTGTCGATGGGTTTGTTTTGATGTCTGTGCATCCTTTGAATGTTTCTCACACAAGGGCTGGGAGCCTCCTGTTTGTGAAGGCAAAAACTGAAGCAGGGGGAGATGATGTGTCCTTGTTTTGATGTCTGTGCATCCTTTGAATGTTTCTCACACAAGGGCTGGGAGCCTCCTGTTTGTGAAGGCAAAAACTGAAGCAGGGGGAGATGATGTGTCCTGGGGGGTGTGGGGAACCAGTGGCAGTGCTGGGGGGTGACCCGGTGGTACAGTCTGTTGGCTTGGGCAGTGAGAAGATGACTGGGCTGGGCTGGGGGAGCCAGGGCAGAGCTGGGAAGGAATAAAGGACCCACCCTCCTGTCCCTGCTCCACATCTCCCCTGGGATTCTGCTTGACTTTCTATAGGTCCTACCAAAACACACAAGGAGTAAGGTGAAAGGCTCAGCGTCAGTGGTGTGTTTGCATGGGGAAGGGGCTCCTGTCCCACTCCCCACCTCTGCAGCATGTGATGGGGCTCCAGACCCTCGGGGGTGAACTGGGGAGGAAGGAGGAGCCTGCTTTGGGAAAGCAGCAAACCAGCCCGCAGCCGATTAAAGGACAATCTGGTTTTGCTGAGAGCTGTTGGCTGCCTCGGCCGGCGTGATGCATTGCTCCAGCTCCATAGGATCTTCCTCCCCCTCTGACAGCTGTGCAATAGATCATGAACGTATGCAAAAAAATAAACTGCATCAAAGCCACTTGGCAACTCAACCAACCCGATTCATAAATTAATTTCTGTTCCTCTTGTAAGGGAGAAATCAGTCACTCCTCAAGGCTATCCGCCTCTATCGCTCATCTGGCCACATCCTTTCATAAATCTTCCCCGTGAGTCTCAACTGGTGATTGCTGGGTCAGGATGCAATAACGCTGGGCTCAGGGGCAGATGCATCCCCTCTGGACCACACGCTCCTAAGAATCACCCACGGAGGAGCAGCAAAGCTGGCGTTTGGGCGTTCTGCAGCGCGGTGCTGCTCTGTGGGTGATTTTTGGGGAGCGTGTGGTCCCTGTCTGGGAGCTGTCGGGGTGGTGCAGAGGTATGATAGTGAACCATCTCCCTGCAAAATGCGGGCGAACTGCATGTGCTGGATTTCCAGAGTCATGCAGGGTGGGTGGGGGCCAGCACCGGGCTGAGTGCTTGCAGAGCTGCAGCAATGAGAGCCCTGGAGGCACCTACAGCTGCTTTCCTGCAGTTTTCCAAGACTCCATGGTTTTGCAAAACTGTGCTTTGCACCCCCAGCATCCATGCCTGGAGCCCAGGTTAGCTCTTCCAGGCAGGCAGACATCAGCTCTTCCCTGCTGTATCCCTCACCCCTCTCCCCCCCTTACAGAAAAAAATCACCACCTTCTCAGGCTGCCATCTGTTTATTTGGTTGGACTGGGAACTTGCTGAAATGTCTCGCGATGGATGAAGCAAGGCAGAGTAGAAGAACAGAGCCTGGCAGGCTGTATGGTGAGTGGAAAATAGTTTTTTTGGGACTTTCTGGAGTTTGAAGGTCCGATGATGGATGTGCATGCGAGGGATGGTAATGGCTTTGTAAGTATCAAAACACAGAGCAAAAAGAATAACTCTGCCTAATAGACTGAGAAATGGATGTCGGACAGGATCTGCTCTGCTCTGACATGGGCGAGAGCGGCGGCGCTGAATGATGAAGTGCTGCGGAGGTCGGGAGCAGTGGCTTGTGTTGGTTTAATGTATTGGAAAAAAAAATGGCACGGCTAGTTTTGAAAAAATACTAGATACTCGCTGTGTGTTGGAAAAGGCTGCATCTTGCCTCAAAATGAGTCTCGGGGAGCCCCATCATGTTTGCAGCGATCTGTTGGAGGGGTTCGCAGCCGCCTGTGGCTCTGACCCCCCAGACAGGGCTGCCGGTCCCTGTGCCTCCTGGCTCCCCTCTTGCTGCCTTCCCCCCGCGCTCCTGCTGTCCAGACCTACTGACAACACTGATGGGTTTATGTGGAAATTTTGTGGGGATAAATATTTGCCTGTCAGCAGCACCGGGTCAGAGCATGATTTCTCATGTGCCATTTGGAAATGACATTTCCAAACAAAATTAGATTTTTTTAGAAGTTGTTTCTAAGTTGGAAAAGGGTTGAATTTGGGGGGTTTCCCGCTTGCTGTGCAAATGGAAGAGTTGTTTATCCCCCCCGTGCTTAGAGCGAGGGGTACAGTGTCCTGCTTCTGAGCTGGCTGACCCAGAAGTGGGATGAGCTGGAGGATGTGTGTGACCTTCAGCTGAGCGTGGGATTTACCAAAACCAGGATGTGTTCCCCTGCTTGCACGCTGCTGGTTAAAGTCACCTGAAATCTTGTGACCCACAGCTTCCAGTGCCCACAGGTACAAGTGAAACTGGGGCGGTAAATAGAAAGAGGATGTGGGGGCAGGTCTCAGCTTCCCGGCCCTACCTGTGTGATGTGGTGGCTCCATCACTCACATCTTCTGCTGGAGCTTCACTTTCTTTCCCGTGCGGGGGGTGAGGCAGTGGCCCAGGCTGCCCAGAGAAGCTGTGGATGCCCCATCCCTGGAGGGGTTCAAGGCCAGGCTGGATGAGGCTTTGGGCAACCTGGGCTGGTGGGAGGTGTCCCTGCCCATGGCAGGGGGTGGCACTGGATGCTCTTCAAGGTCTCTTCCAACCCAAACCCTTCTGTGATTCCACGATTCATGCAGGGACATCTGTGCAGCAAGACTGCACGAACGCAGGGGCTGAGCATCCCCAGGGACGCTGTACCCTCGGATGGGCCAGCCCTGGGTGACAGCTCAGGATTTTCAAGCAATGCAGCGCTGGGCAGGATGAGCTGGGATGTGGCTGCCTCAGGCTGGGACAAGCGCCGGTGGCTCTCGGTGCCCCGGTGCCGAGCTGGGAGGGGACTCGGGTGTGGTGAAGCAGCGGCACTGGTTGCTGCGGCTGTGGCAGCGTGTGTGGAAGTGCAGCCCGGCCATGCCAGGCAGCTTTGGGGGCTGGATGACATCCCTCCCGAGACCCGATGGCTTAGGTGACCTGAGCCTTGCGAGGATGGTTCTGCCATCAGCCAGCTCAGCTCACATCAGGATGTAGCTATAGGGGCTAAAAATAGAATTTAAAGAACAAGCTCAGGAAAGTTTCCTTTCTGAAGTATCCAGAGCTGTGTTAAGGTACCAACAAGGTTTTTGACCCATTGTGCTGGTTGAGAGGTGGCAAGACAAATAAAACAAAGTTCAAGAAGAATTTTTAAAGAATTCTTTTTTTTTTTTTTTAGCGTGTCTAGTTCAACTCCACAGGATGCTGGGACAGGCTTTGCAGCGGTACCTGTTGTGTTTTTTTGGATCCCCCTTCCCTTGCCCATGGGCATTTTTGCTGGGTATTTTGAAGGAAAACTGCTGTTTCTTTGATGGCAAGGTCTGGATTTCTTTGTGTCTTGGGACACTAATTTCCCCCCAAATTCCTGAGAGCTGCTGCCTGCTCCTTCCTTGGCTCTGTGGGGTTTTTTTCCTGTTTAATACGAATTTTTTTTTTTTTTTTTTAAAAAAAGGACAAAACAAAACATATCATTTCCTTGATTTAATGTGAGCCAATTATGGCTCACAGGCTGTTAACTTCATCACCGCTTCTTCCAAGAAAGACCTTGGTAAAATAAACCACCACGCTGGCGGAGCGGAGCAGAGCTGGCAGCTGCACCGGTGCGCCGGGACCTGCCGTCAGGCTCCGCGTGCGACCGGCAAAGCCTCGGCTTGAGCCACGGCATTTTATCCAACACCCCCCCTTCCTCCCTGGCTGGAAAAAAAAACCCTAACGGCTCTGTCACACACATGCCCGCTAAAATATCCCACCACTTGTTGTACATCTGCTGACGGATACCAACTGGAAAGGAGATTAGGGCTCAGACTCGCGCGCTGGGCTGTCTGCCCCTCCTAATGAGGAACAGATTGGAGCCCCCGCCGGCGCTTGAGCCCGGCACGCTGCCTCCGCGCCCGGCAAATGGCAAAATCAGGAGGGCTGGGGTAGCCGGCGGGTACCGGGGCACGGGCCAGCATCATTAAACTGTGCTGGCAGCCAGGCACGGCTGGCCAGGGCTTGGGTGGATGGTGCTGGGGTGTCTGTGGTGGGGTGCTGGGGTCTGCGATGGGGTGCTCTGCAATGAGCCAGTGGGGTCCCAGTGGTTAGCGAGCACCTGAGTAGATGCACGTTTGCACAAAGGGCTGGCACGGGGTACCGGGGATGCTCTGTGGGATGCTGTGCCCCTGCACAGGGTACTGGGGATTCTGTGCCCCTGTGCTATCCTGCCTGTTGCTCCCAAATCATGGTCACTTGCACATCTGGAAGCAGGATCTGACCCCTCTGACCTGGGCATCACTGTCTGAGGGACCTGGAGCCGGATGGTGTCCAGCCAGAGTGGAATCCTGTATGGGATACATCATCTCTCGAGGAGTGTTTTCCAGCTGCTTTGCCTGGGGAAGAGAGATGCATGTGGCACTTAAAACCACCTCGGGGCTGTCCCCAGGTGAAGGGTGCAGACCCATGGTCTCCCCCACCCTTGGCCGCAGTCGTTCCCCAGGGTTTTGCACCGCTGCAGCACCAGGACACACAGACCGTGTGCGTGTTCGCCGGTGGCTGCATCGCCGTCTCCTGAATTGCTCCGTCCCCTGGCCGGGGGCCAGCGCAGGAATGTTAACGTTTTTCTGCGGCTAATTTGGGGCCATGGGTAGACCCGGCACTTCCTCCTCCCTCCTTCCCCACTGCTGGCGCTTGTTTTATTTTATGTTTCTTTTCAGCGGCGGTTGAATTGAAAATTAAGATGTGTTGGGACCTAATTCCAAATAAAAATGCCAGCGTGTTCCCTGCGGGGCCCTTGCGTTAACCTCCGAGGCGGGCAGCACCGTGCTAGCGGTGCAGCTCGGCCGTGGGGATGCTGTCTCTGTCCCCATCCCTGGGCTGGGACCAAGGACAAGAGGAAACCTGGCTCCTTCCCTTCGGCAAAGCGCTTTCCACCGGTGGTGGGGTGGGATTGCTCATAGATGATCTGCCTGGCTGGGATTTTGGGGATTGCAGCCTGCAGGGTGCCTTTGCCAAGGAGGATGATGCTCTTGTGGGGCTTTCAGGCTGTGCATCATCTGCTGAGAGCCTGTCACCTCCGGTCCCCATGGGATAAGGGATGGGGACATGGCTGTGTCCCATCCGGGGCTGTGACAATGCGGCGGGCAGGCTGGCCGTGGGGAGTGGGATTGCCCCGGGGGCCTATAAA
>VZTO01015929.1:40865-51390 GCA_013400615.1 Syrrhaptes paradoxus | reverse complement strand
TTATCTAAACCCACAAGTTTTTTCACTCTTACCCTTTCAGTTGTCTCCTTCATCCCACTGGGGAGGAGGGAGTGAATGATCTGTGTGGGGCTTATTGCTGGCTGGGTTTAAACCACAACAAGCAATGGAAAGGGGAGTGATTTATATGAGACCTACCAGTGGCCAGTATTATTGTGGGGAAAAAAAAGAGGCATAAAAATAATCAGTTGGTTGCTTGTTTGCTTGCAATGGAAACTACAAATTAAAAGCCTTTAGAAGCCATTACTACATGAAGAAAACCAAGATAAAGGGTAAGTGAGCTAAGGAGTTCTATACCTAACTTAAATATCTAAAATTAGATAAAATTAGTCCAAGTCTCCATTTCCAGATAGATCATATGAAAAGACAGTAATGAATGAGATAATATAATTATTTGTGTGTATACAGTGCATTCTCTTCAGAGGAACAGTTGCTAGTTAATTACAGGCTGTGAACTTTCTACATGCATCATGGAATGATCCATGGGGGCATTTGCGGAAAGATTTCATAGCAAGGGGCAGACAATCAGATTCTCAGATGATATAAATCAGTCCTTTTCCTTTTACTTCTGTCATGATGCACTGCTGTATTCCATCAGAAAATCTAGTGCACAGATATCAAATATACAGTTTAGAATATCACATATTTTTATTTATCTTTTAAATATTATAGTAAATTAAATTTGTTTCTGCCAGTTAAACCAGTTCTACAGGTCTGCAGCATTATGCAGAAGATCTGGATTTGTTCCCTATTGCTTTTATCTCATTCTCCGTCTTTGCAAGTACAGCAACAGCAACAACCAAATAAAGGTAGCCTGAAGCTATTTCACAACAAACTGTGATCTTGTCAGATCTTATCAGCTCAGAAAAGTTGGTTCTGGTCTGTAGCTGTGGAGACTTCAGGAGGAAAAAATTACCTTAAGGGATGCCTGTATCTTTCCAGTTTCAGTCTGGTACTGCTACAGCAAATGGTTTCAATCTTGACTCCATGTTTTCCAGCTGATCTTTTTCCTGATTTCAGTTGTTTCAGCTTGTGTTCCTGCCTTCCTGGAGCTTAAGAAGACTGACTTCTAGCTTTCTCTATGGGCAAGAAGGCAGAAAGAAGGGGTTCATACTCTGCTTGTTTGCTACACATAGAGAACATGCTAGCTTTACATGTCTCTATAGCTGCATGCAATTCCCTTGCAAATAATTTCACAGATTGTCTTTTTTTCATCTTTAGAAAGAACTTTTGGGTAACAATAATGGACATGCAAATAAAAAGAAGACTAGATGAGGAAAGATTGTATGTAGAGAAGAGATAGGTACAAAGTAAAAAAGTAAAATAGATGGAGAGGTGTATCTATATCCTGTTAATCTGAATTCTTGTTTGTAAATTCACAAAGACAGGTGCTAACTCTTCTTTGTGTATTCCTGGCTTCATTACACACATGGTTTGTTGTGCAGTGAAGGACCTAATATATTAGGACATGCTGGGGATTAAGAGGGAAAGATTGAAGGAACTTGTCACATGGTTGATAATGTAGGAGGGAAGAAAAATGCACAATGAATAGAAATAAAAAGAAGAAAATAAAAGTGATAAAAGAGAAAGATGCCAAATAAAGCAGAGTAAAAGACAAAATCAAGAAGAAAATATTTGGAAAAGATTGAAACACAAACAACTGAATCTTTTATTAGATGTAACCATAATGGTAGCTAGGAGACTTAGCTCCCATATTGTCACCTACAAAGTCAAGTGTCCTAACCTCAAACTGAATCCCAGCTGAAGTGCTTAAAAACATCTACAATAGGCACAGGTTTTCCGTAGCTGGTGTCTATACATCTTTACAGTTTACCTGCTTACAAAGATTTCCTTACTTCTGGTCTTCCTCATGGCTGCCGTTTCTTCCATAAAAATAAAAAGGCCACTTAACAGGATCAGACTGAATGTACACCTAGGTCACCTCTTGCCTTTGCTATAATCCAGAATCTGACAATTAAGGACCAATGTAGGAACTCTTGGTGTGGAAATATTTATTGAATTCCAAACTAATATGTTCACCATTCTACAGAATAAGGAATACCTGAGTGTTGTTCCTATTCTTATTCCCTTCTGAGGAGAGCTGGGGCAGTTTATTTTATGGGGCAGCCGAGCACTTCACTGTCAAGCTCAGAGGGAAAAGTCCATTTCCTCAGCACCCGTCTTTATTCATTTCCATCATTCTGAGGCAATGTGCTTCCTATGAATGGGTGTGGGGACAGAAGCAATTTTTGTGATAGTGCTAGTTCTCTTCAATAGCAAAGTCTGCAATTTTGTCTGGCCTTTACTGTATCGAAGCTGTTTAGAATCCATCTGTGCAGGGATGAGATATAATACACCCCTTTTCAGAATGCAGATAAATCCAAAGGACACGTTCAGTTTATGTTATTTTCACAATGTGGGGGGCTCCATCAAATACAGAAAGTATATCACTCAGAAAAAGGCATGTGTGTTCTGTAAGCAAATATCAGTAAAAACAAATTAAATTTCAGATTAATTTAAACTAGCAATAGGGGTCTGAAAATCCTGGAAAATAAACATTAAAGTATATGAAAAAATCAATATCCCTTTGTCCAGGAGGTTCAAGAAGCAGTGTTGTGAGGGCTGTTCCAGTCCCACTTATGTTATAAGCCAAGTTCCACAGTAAACTTTCAGAGTGGCTCCACAGGGAGAGGAGAAAGCGTGCTAGAGGCTGCTCTTTCTGAGGCACATACCAGTTTCTGTTTTTGGTAAAGTACTGTTTTTTAAAGGTATTTGATGTTAGTGCTCATTGATTTCAGCTGAGGCTTCTGTCAAATAGCACCTTGGTAAGTTTATAAGATGATGCAGGAGAGACACTGTTGTCATTGTCTCATGACCTGGGAGAGCTTTCTCAGGCCTAGAAAGTAATCTTAAACTCAGTCTACACTCTGACGCATGTAAATCCTTATAAAATATTGTAGGAGTGTACTTGTAATTCTTATAAGAATCTATAATAAAAGTTAGCATATCTGATCAAAGGGTGCTGCTCGATACTGTGAGACTTTTTAATTGTTTTGAATATTTGGCACATAAATATCAATTCATAATACCTGCCGAGAAGAAGTACTTTCCTTTGTGAAAGAAAAATGTGTCACGAATCCTTTCAGAGTTTGTCTCTGTGATTATGTGTTTAGTACAGCCATCATGAGGAATGAGAAAAAGGAATATCTCTTTTATTGTGTGAAAATTTAACTTCCTTTGGTTTATTGCAACCACCTTCACGTGTTACAGTATTGATTGTTTTAAATATCTGTGGCTGCTCTCAGTATTTTCCTTCTGACTGACAGATCCCATTACTTTATGTGCTGAGGAATTCAGATTTGTTAAAGTTATGAAAAACAGCACTGCGTAGGAATCATCAATCTCGCTCCGTTGTTAGCACTGAGATGTTATGGAGACAGCTGGCATTTCCTTGACATGTTGTACGATGTTCCCAAAATCTCTCATCTTTCCAGACTTGACAGAAAGAAAATTAATCACGCAGACAGTGATTTGTCATTTTGAGGATTATCCAGGCAGCCCAGCAACACTGAAAGTACTAAATGTGCTGTTCGCCGTAGTAATTTGTGCACAGGTTCGGCGGTGACGGCAGGGCCGCAGCGGCATGTGGAGGGCGGCGCGGGGAGGTTAATTGGGCTGTTGGAGCAGCGGGCACTTACCCCGCCGGCACCAGCCTCCCCGCCAGCACTCCGCGGCGGCCGGCAGATGGCAGCAGAGCGCCATGAGGGCGGGCGGCGCGCGGGCCGAGCCGGGGAGGGGGCGGCGGGGGGAGGTCGCGGCTCGGTGACGAGCGTGAAATCAGAGCGGGGGGAGAGCTTTTAAATCTTATTTTTGCGTTGTATCTAACGGTAACCTTGTGTTTTTGAGAAGGGAATGGTTATTGTTAAGGTAGGGCAACCCATCTGATGGCTGGAATACCTGATGTGATGGAAAGGATGACGCTGCAGAAGGGAATTATAAACCACAAAAGCTATCCTGTTTCTTATCCGGAGCACAGGCTTCATTTGCTGTCTCATTTTTACAGAGATACTCAAGGCTTAACACTAGCCTTAGTGTATTGGACAAGTGATTTTAAATTTGTATTTTGGAAATAAAGTCAAATTAACGGAGGAATAGCTATGCCTGTTCAAAGATGTTCGTAAAAGCAGATCAGATCTGCAACTTGGGAAAAAAAAAGAAATATTGAAAATATTGAAAACAGAGTGAGACAACTACCTTCATTCTCCACAATTCAGAAGAAAACTGGCAATGTGTTTGTCAGGTGTACGAACAGAGCCCGACTGTCTATCCAGTAGTAGATACACAATGTGTGTGGAGTCTCTTACACTGAGGGTTTGTGAAATTTTATGAAGTCTGTTATAACACCTGCTCTCTTCTGTGTTATGTTTTTCAGGGAGAACAAGTTTGTGGTTCCAGTTCCTATTCCTCCATCACAGTCCCAACAGGTCATGGCACGCACATAAGCGCTGTGTGGCTGCATTTCTGTTTATTTCAAGAAGCAGTCTGAGAACTAACACAAAGCCAATAGCTGGAGAAATGAAGAATTATTTCTTACTTTAAGTTTTTTAGTAAGTCACAATAGATCCCAGTGTCTAATTCTAAAACAGGAACTGCAGCTGTTATTTTACCTTTGTAAAACTGGAAACTTGATGGGTCTTTTTCTGTCATCTACCGTCAAAAAGCAGAGCTCCAAATGTTAGTTTCTTCAGATGTGATTATCTAAGAACAGGCAGAAAATCAGATGTAAAACCTGGTATTTGTTTGAATCTCACATGCTTTGGGGTGGATTAAAACAGTTATTATCCCTTTTAAGTTATTTATTTGTTAATTTAATCCATGACATTAATCTCATTTGTGTCAAAGCTGGATAATGAAATCAAACGATTAGTTTAATGTTTCAATCTGTAATATGCACACCAGGTATTCAATCTGCCATTCTCAGATAATGAAATAGAAAAAGGCCTGAGCTACTCAGCAGTAATGTAGAGTACCATATAGATTTTTTAAAAAATCATTTTAAATGACAAAACTATGCACCAGAGCATTGTTTGTGTGTGTCACTAAGCTGAAAAAGGTAAAAGGAGTTTAGAGTTAAAACTAAATTATAGCTCTTATTTTACATAGAACTGTGCAAAGCCCATGTCCTGAAACTTCTGAATTTCTTATTGCTGCCCTCTCTTCTGTACACACTCTAGCAGTTCAGTCTTTAAAAAAAACTCTATAGAAAATAGTGTGCTGCTAAATTCTTCCTTTATATTCCCCTGAAAGGAATATGTTTGTGAATTAATATGTGCACATTTTCCTGCAAATATAATATATTCTTAACTTGAACAAGAAGCTGTCTCAGCCCCTCTTTGGCACAGACTGCTGAGCGCTCACATACTGTCCTGCCTAGTAGTTATGAAGATTGGGGTGTGGGGAAAAGGCTAGTGCTAACTTGGCTTATGCTAAATCTAAGGTTACACTTGGCAGAACTGCTGCCAAGTTCTGGGATGCCAAGTGGTATGCCGACACGAAGGATCACTATTTTATTCCTACTTTTGGCATCCATTGCACCTCAAACCAAACAACAGGGATGCTCAGGATATTTTCTTCTGGAGATCTTTCAGTTTGTACAAGTTAATTAATAAGCAAGCTACTAAGTATTAGTGAAACTTTAGGCTGGTTTTGCTATTCAGGCACTCAGCTGAGAGATAACTTAGCTAGAGGTTGTCCTGGCTGCAGCTCATTTTTAAACCACTTATTCAAAGTGAATGAACATCAAAAGATCCTTCTCAAAAACAGAGTGTCATAAGCATTTTCGTTGGAAGTGGGGAATATTAATTCAAATTCAACTGAGTAAGAGAGAATCCCAATCCAGGATTTCACATACCTTGGAGAAGCTAGGGTTATGAGACACATGGTAGATAGCAAATGGTTCTGTGAAGCTACCTTCTTCTTTTCTTATCTAAATCCCTGCAAAAAACCATAAAATTTCGAGTCAACTGAAAGGTGTTTGCAGAAGAAGAGATATTTTTAATGTTGCTTTTGCTTGTTTTCAGTGAGAAAAAAAACACCCTGTTTTCATTTTATTTCAGTTTCATAGTGCCTTTTCATTTCTTTATCTATTTGCTTGCATTTTGGTTTTGGTTAAGCTGCAAGGCGTCACCAGTTATTTTTAGAAATGGATTGCTTTTCCTAAACCCAAAATGTAGCCAGTACTTTGGAAATTAGAGATAGTCACTGACACCACACATATAAATCAGCAATGCAAAACGATTTCCATGGAGCTATACTGATTTGCCAGATTTTCATGATACTTGCAATATTCATTGGTGTACAGCTGTCAGTGATTCTTAATTTACAGCAGCTATGTCAAGCTACTAACATGCCTCATCATTAATATGGAGGGTGGTTTGGGAATGCAAAAATAACATCAGATGAATAGCAGACATTTCTATTTTGGGATAAACTTCACAGTTTTGTTTTAAATTATACCATTAAAATAGTATATTAGATGTTTTATAACATGAGATTTTTTCAATTTCTTTCTATAAATATTGGATAGCCTTCAATGAATCTCATTATTTGCTCAGTTAGTCCTTCAAAGTGTTTCTAAAATACAGAATGTTAAAGTACGTACTGTAAAACCAGTGCTTTATATATATTGATGAAATTATTACAAGCCACAGAGAAGCTTCCCAACCTGGAAGTGTATATAAAGGACATTAAAAATGTCTGCATTAAAATGTGAACCAAAGAATGCCACATCAAGCTCTCAAAAATACCTTAAATAATGGGAAATAAATATGTGGTAGTCATGAAAATTACATTTATGGTTAATGAGACTACTGTAGAATAATTCAGTTTGGTAATTGAATATGATTTTCTAAGGGGTTGTTTTAAATGAATTAAAGCAACAATACTCATAAAATGTGAAAAAAATATTGTGGGTACTTTCAGTCATTCTGCTGTTTTGACATTACTGTGCTGCATCTAAATTGCAAAAGAACTCAATGGCAGGGTGCCAGACAAAAGACCGAGCACAATTTATGTGGGTTAAGAAACACAACTTATATACAGAAATAAGGATTTATTGTTAGATTAATTAAAGCATTATCAGTCTAGGGAAAAAGATATTTTTAACTCAGTAACAATGAACTACTATTACCACTTATAATGACAGAGTTAAAACTGATAAACACAGTCCCAGTCCCTAGTGTTAGGCTCACCCCTGCAATCTGCCCAGGATGCTAAGGTCAAGGACACTGGTCTTCCTCAGGAAGAAGATATGCAAGTATGGTGAGTTATCAGCATCCTGAATCACTTGTGAAGAAACATCTGGTGTTGATAGAGGGTTTCTTCTCTCTTGCTCTTTGGTTTACTTAAAACTCCAGTTCTATGCTTGCTAACAGTCTGCTTACTTTGTCTTTATGGGCTTATTCTCACCTCCATGCTGTATTCAAGTTCTACGATATACGGGATGTTCCACATATATTGCATATTTATTCTTTGCCTCAGAACCATTTTTTTTCCCAGTTCACAAGGCTGCATGCCTTTAGTGAATATAAACTAAACATTTGCGACATACTTTTGTGGCCCTGGGGTGACCAGTATCACGCGCATACATTTTCAAGGCCTGTGCCATGGTCTTTACGCATTCTGTCACAGTATCTGTTTCAAGCCCTTGATTTTCTTTGACAGCCTTCAAGCTATGGTTTCCTGATAACAACTAATATTTTGCTGGCACCAACTAATCAGAGAAACAGCCTTTCTAGAGTAACATGGAATACTTCAGTGTACAAAAAATAATGATCAATTTCAGAAAAATATCCATCCATCTATAGATACATACAGGTACAAAAATTATACTTTAGTTACTATTTGTTATTAATACCTAATCGTTACAGTGGGATCACTAATATATTATCAAAATTTCTTTTCTCCAACATAGTGCTTATTTGCCAACTGAAACGACTATTCTAAAATCTGCTGCTCTGCTGTGATTTAATGTCAGCAATTCTAAGTGTAACCTCAGGTACATCACCATTGTCCTTCCAGTTACCCATTCACCCATAAATTACTCTACAAGCAATTAATCTTTGTATATGCCTGTATGTCAGTTTGTACTTCTAGAAAATTCTTCCTTAAAATATGAATGAAAAACTGGAGGTAATAATCATCGGGATAAGAATACAAATGCCCTACTGCATTGCCAGACTTGTGGAGTAAAAGCATAGCCAGTGAACGTAGAAGGCATAGACAGATGTGTCACTAGTGTTTTCCAAAGACCTTCCCGTGAGGTCCTTGCAGGCAGCAGGTATGTTGTTGTGTTGTTTCTGTCACATTCCTTCCTTTGTGAGGTGTTGTCTACTGTCGAAAATATAAATGATTGCCACACACAGAGTAAACAACATATCCTCTCTTGAGTGAAGTTCACTGCCAGTGAAACTGCTGTTTTCATTCTGTGTTTCACTCTGCTGCATGATAGGCTTTTACACTATCAGCAAGGTAATAAGAATGTCATTCAAGAACATTGAAAACAGGTGGCCAAGGAGGCCAATAGCATCCTGGCTTGTCTCAGAAATAGTGTGGCCAGCAGGACTAGGGAAGTGACCGTTCCCCTGTACTGAGCACTGGTGAGGCTGCACCTTGAATACTGTGTCCAGTTTTGAGCCCCTCACCACAAGAAGGACATTAAGGTGCTGGAGTGCATCCAAAGAGCAGTGAAACTGATGAAGGGTCTAGAGACTAAGTCCTGTGAGGAGCAGCTGAGGGAACTGGGGTTGTTTAGTCTGGAGAAAAGGAGGCTGAGGGGAGACCTTATCACTGTCTACAATTACCTGAAAGGAGGCTGTAGCGAGGTGGGTGCTGGTTTCTTTTCACAAGTAACAAGTGATAAGACAAGAGGAAAAATCCTCAAGTGTGCCAGGGGAGGTTTAGATTGGATATTAGGAAAAATTTATTCACTGAATAAGTGTCAAGTTCTAGAAGAGGCTGCCCAGGGAAGTGATTGAGTCATCATCCCTGGAGGTATTTAAAAGACCTGTAGATGTGGTGCTTAGGGACATGGTTTAGCAGTGGTTTTGTCAGTGTTAGGTTAACAATTGGACTTGATGAACTTAAGGATCTTTTCCAATCTAAATGATTCTATGAGTCTACAATAAAAACAAGGGAAAGTTTAGGATCCCAACACAGCATGAAGAATTTCATCCTACAGCTGCAAATAGAATCTGCTTTTAAAACAATCTAATTATACCTACTAAAGCCACAGTTATCTTCTCATGATCACACTTGAATAGCATGTAGTGAATCTCAGAATATAATGACGCAGCAGAACACAAAACACAAGAAAAAGATCACAAAACCATTGTCTTTAGTCCATGGTTATTTTAAAACAAAACAAAACAATAATATATTTTTATTTTCAGGCCAGAGAAAAGGTAGAAGACATTCTTCTCAAGCTTCCAAAACAAGCTGTAAACAACAGATCAGCTCTGTTGGAAGTTCTGCTGGAAAGGACTTTTAGTTGTGCATTTGGTTACTCACAAAGCACAGCATGATGAACTTATACTGTTGTTCTCCACTTCAGAGGAATTGTTACAAGACTAAGCAAGAACATATACCCAACTTCATCCTTGATATTATAAGGTAATACACTAGATAGATCAGCAGGCAGCTATGAAAATTCTTTTGGTCTCAAACCACAAATTTACAGATGAAAGCCATTATCACTTTTCTGAATCATCTCTTCCACTCTCTTTATTCAAAAATATCAGAACAAATGTATATATGCTAACATTCTGTACCTCTACTCAGAGTACACAGTGTATGCAATTTGTTTGTTATTTATAGGCTCAGCTTTTATCACACTGATATTCCTTTCTTTTAGCACTTTTAGGATAGTGCTGTCATTGTAAGCAAAGGAAACACTGTTTGACGTTTCTGAGTCACTACTGATGTTGCCCATAACCAGAACTGTACACCAAAACCCTTTTTAACTTGCAATAATACACGTTAGATGTTTTCTTGGAATCATCACAAGATCTTTAGAATAGATTATAAAACTTAGGGAATTTGAGTTGCATATAGGCCTCCTTAGAATTAAACCTTGCTAGAGGGGTCAAGGACAATAGAAAGGGCTTCTTCAAATACATTGCAGATAAGGCTAACACCAGAGGCAATGTAGGCCCACTGACAAATGAGGTGGGTGCTCTGGTGACAGAAGACACAGAGAAGGCAGAGTTACTGAATGCTGCCTTTGTCTCTGTCTATACTGCTGGAGGCTTTCCTGAAGAGTCCCATACCCCTGAAGCCCCAGAGGAAGTCAGGACAAAGGAGGAGTTTGCTCTGGTAGATGAAGACTGGGTTAAGGAGCGGTTAAGTAATCTGGACACCCATAAATCCATGGGTCCTGATGGGATGCACCCGTGGGTGCTGAGGGAGATGGCGGAAGTCATTGCTAGACCACTCTCCATCATCTTTGGCA
>VZTO01015929.1:27294-40370 GCA_013400615.1 Syrrhaptes paradoxus | reverse complement strand
CTGGGGGTCCTGGTGGACAGCAGGATGACCATGAGCCAGCACTGTGCCCTCGTGGCCAAGAAGGCCAATGGCATCCTGGGGTGTATCAGAAGGGGGGTGGTCAGTAGGTCAAGAGAGGTTCTCCTCCCCCTCTACTCTGCCCTGGTGAGACCTCATCTGGAATATTGTGTCCAGTTCTGGGCCCCTCAGTTCAAAAAGGACAGGGAACTGCTGGAGAGAGTCCAGCGCAGAGCCACGAAGATGATTAAGGGAATGGAGCATCTCCCAGAGAGGTTGTGGAGTCTCCTCTGGAGACATTCAAAGCCCGCTTGGATGTGTTCCTGTTTGATCCGATCTAGGTGTTCCTGCTCTGGCAGGGCGATTGGACTAGATGATCTTTCTAGGTCCCTTCCAATCTATAACATCCTGTGATTTTGAAATGCGGGTAAATTTTGAAGAGTCTGTTTAAATACATTGATTATAGAAAGTACCTCAGTGATGATTTTTTTCACAGTTAAAGTTAAGGGTGGGAATGAATCTCATCCTGACAAGTATTTTGTGTTCCACAAAGATACTCAGAGTATGAACTTCCACAGGTTCCTCAGCTTCTGTATTACCATCAGTGGTTCTATTATGGGAATATTCCACTGCAGAACATGAGATGCACTAGAGGCAAAACCATGCACTGTATTCCAAAAAGTGACTGGGTGGATTAATAAATTCAAGTTCTGTTTATCTGTCATTTTTTAGAAATTAAATTGTTTTAGACTAAAATTAATAGAAACCACTATGGAATAAATGATATTCCAGTTTTAAAAATGGTAGGTTTAATACAGACAGGTAGATAGACAGAATTGTGCATCATACTGTAGAAACAACTTTGTCTTTTGACGATGAAATCATACATTTAAAATTAGCATTCCCTTGAAAGTTGACAGCTGGATCAATGGATACTCTGAAACAGATGTGAATAATTATGAATGTCTAAGACTTTAAAAAATTTTTTCTTTCCGATAAATTAATAAAGAAATGCAAATAGGGAACAAATAAGGCACTCTGTAGTGCTGTAAACAGCCTGTGACCTAAAACATTTGTTCAGCACTCCAGTTTGTTAACAACATCAGATTCAGATCATTGGCTTATATTACCTGGAGACAGAAAGAAAATTGGTTGAACTAATTAGGAAATTTGCAAGACAGGTAATTCATGTTTAAGACTCCAGAAAACATACACCATGTTTCATAATAGGAGTTGAATTGCTTAGCCGATATACAGATGATGTACAGATACAGCTTTTATTTATACAATAGATGTACAAAACAAATCCAGATGGAAATGAGAAATCTCATCTATCAAATCAAAAACTATTCATAGGCAAAATTTAATTTGTCAGGGCTTAACGTGCATGCAATTTACTTAAATCACTTTTTTTTTTGCATAAACATAAGAAAGCTTACAGGAAGAATATCTCATGCACACTAGGAAACAAGTGGATGAAAAACTTTTCTTACATTAACTAAATTTGTCTCTAGATTTAACTTAATTTATTGTAGTTGAATTATGGCAAGGAAGAACTTGAACATTCTTATTATAAAACATGATGATGGACACTTTAGGTCAGCCTGATAAAATGAAAACCTTTTAATTTGAAGGGAAATTTAAATGCACTTCATATGATTTCAGTGTAATATGAGATAAGGAATGATTGTAACATCTAATAGTTGTACCACTTCTTGAAACTAAAAAATTATGGAAGTCAGTCACAAACCTAACCAACTTTCAGTAAAGCTATTATCTTCACTTATCCCGAAGGCATTTTTTTCATTGACGTAAGAGAAAGTTAGATAAAGTTCCAGCAATCAGCTGTGCTAAAGTGCATTCAGGAGCCCAGTGTGAATCACATTATTTTAAAAATATGTTATAAATATAAAATGCATTTGTGCATTGGGTAGAAAAACAGCACAGCATTAAGACATATTTTGGTCCACTATGGAAATAGTTTTGTGCTAATATAGGAAAATCATTACTTTCAATTATTCTTCTTCAATGCCTCCGAGTTATTTTCCTATTACCTACTGCCTTTCTCCTCTGAGGTAATTTTTGCCTGCTTTTCTAAGTTCTACAAGTCTACATCAGGTAATGGAAGAAGGCAAAACAAGTAGTGATGGATCACTTATAGATATTTTAAGATAATACTGCTTTCCTCAGGCTTAAATTTTCTGACATTTACTAATTTATTATTATACAATAATAAAAATGGGCAGATCTGCAGCAGGCTTATAGAGTAACTTATTGATCTGAGGTTTGACTGACAAATCACTAAAGAACCACTTTATGCCATCACTGAAATTATTGTTTGTTACCTTTTCGTTTTGAAAAATGTAGTCACTCATGCATCATACTTAATCAGGAAGATGGAAAACCATTTAAATACAGAAAACCATGAAGGTATAAAAACTGAAACTGCAGTACTTAAGATACACTGGCCTGAAGCGTATACTAGTTCTACTAACATCTGCAGTGGAAGGGCTGATTGTGAGCTTTCTGTCATTAAAAATTCTACAGTTTTTCTGTCATCTTACCTTCCTTTACATGATTTGTTAACTCCTGTTTCACAGGATTAGATGGATAATCAGACATTCCTGATAAAGTTTATACAGGTGCTTGTGTACCAGTCTTCTTTTAGCTGGTGTTTTCACAGAGCCATAGTATCCTACTGTCCTGGTTTCAGCTGAAACAGTGTTAACTTTCTTCACAGTAGCAAGTGTGAGACAATGTTTTGGTTTTGTGCTGAGAATAGAGCTGGTAACATACTGATGCTTATAGTTGTTGCCAGGACAGTCAAGGACTTTTCAGCTTCTCTGCTGTGTCAGTGTCTGCAGGTGTAGGAGGAGCTGGGAGGAAGCACAGCCCCAGTTACTGGGTTAGGATTTGACCTTAAGTTTAGGACTGAGACTCAAACTGGCGAATGGCATATTCCACCTCATGCACATCATGCCCAGTGTATAGATGAGGGTCTTCTCCAGAAGTTTGCTCTCTTGTTCTGGGTTGTATCCCTCTGGGTCGTCCCTCTCTCAGGGTTGTCTCAGTCTCTTGGACACTCGGGTTCTCATCTCCATTCCAGGATTGTGTTTTTTTTGGGACTCTCCCTGCTCCGGGATCATTAGCCAGGAACAGGCTGAGCCTTGGTTGTCAGGTGGTGAGCAGTATCACTGTGTATCACTCATTTGTGTATTCACATATGTTACTATTATTATCATTATTCTTTCCAGTATTATTGTAGTTTAAGTATTAAATTGTTCTTATCTCAACCTATGAGTCTTTTTTCTCTTTACCCCTTTAATTCTCTCATCCATCCCTGAGAGGGGTGAGGGGGGAAATTGAGTGAGCGATTGTTGAGTTTGGCTTCCAGCCAGGGTCAAACTACAACACCTACACAACAGAACTGTTCATACAGATAAATAAAATTAGGATGTCCTGTTCCTCTATACCTGACAGAAAAGTGCAGCTCACAAGACCATAAATTTGTGATCTTATTCGCCTGTGGCCTGGTTAGTTTACTAATATAGATGTAGCCAGTAGCATTATTTCCCAGTAACATCCATTGTCCAAAATAAGGAAACAAGTACATCTATACCCTTCCTAACAAAAATGTTGAAAACATTAGTGGAGGCTCCACAGTTGCCACAAACCTGCTTCAATATTAAATTCCTTCTACCATCAGAAAGTTTTTCTTAGCATCTGTTATTTATGCTTCATTTTAAGCCTAGTGGTTGGGCATGAGGAATGCAGTTGTTTTTTTTTTTGGTCACAATATGTATTTTAAGATATCCGTATTTACCTTAAGAAAATATAATGAAAAGTTCATCATCAGAGTAATTCTTCCTAAGTCAAGCTATGTGTATGTTTTTTTCTGCATCTTCTCTATTCTTCCTCACTCTCACCCATCTTAAAGAGAAATTAGATTAATATGACATAGTTATTACTAGAAAATTAATGCTGACCTACATGGGTTTTTTGATACTTCTCTACATGTTTTCATAAGGTTCTAACCTTAGACATAGTTTGATTAAATGTGGCAAATTGAAATAGAACTGACTGGTCAATAATTTCAATTTATTCTTTTAACTCAAAAATAGCTAAACATTTGTCCTTACCTAGTGATCTGAAATTTCATACAACCTTCATGGAAGCTCTTGGGCAGTTCTTTGTGTGTACAAGGACAAGTTTGATTTGTCTAAAACATCTCAAATCAATCTAGAAAGCTTGCCATACCCTTTTACACATCCTTTGCTCATTTTCTTTTTCCTGCTAAGCCCTGTCTCTTTCACCCTTTAGTTTCTAATCATCACCAAATTGCATGCAGCGACATCAATTCACCAATGTAAAATTTACAGCACTAAATAAGTTACATTTGATTTTGGTATGGCGATAAAATTCTATCTCATTAATGTAAGGAAAAACGTGCTTTCCTAGTAAGTTCAGAGAGACCAAGATTTGACATTCTCTCTCCATCCTTAATTTTTTAGGATGAAAGTATTTCTTAATGTTCTGTTTACTGACCAGTTTGGGTACTCATTCATTCTCACTGAATTTCCAACAGCACTTTGTTCCAACTTGAGTAGTTAATCTGTATAGCTTAATCTTCTACTGCTCAATCCATTAAACATCTTTTTGTGTTAGATAGGTTGCTTCTCAGGGTTTGCCACAGTGTAATTGATTGAGCAGCTTTAGATACTGCATACGAAAGGATAAGCACATTACAATATAATTACATAAATCCTTGTTTGGTTTTTTGGGGATTGGAGGGGGAAGGTTCTTTGAAAGACAAACTTTATAGAAAAGCAGAAAGATTCACTTCATGTACTCAGATTGACAGTTTCATAAGGTTAAAATCTCAGGTACTACACAGAAGTGTAGAAAAAAATCAAAACTTTGTAAGTGTTCACTTTTATGAAGCCACACTCTCATNAAAAAAAAAAAAAAAAAAAAAAAAAAAAAAAAGGCAAAATAAGGCCTTTATTCTCTACTTTCTGTCAGCAGGCAGCTGTTTAGCCACTTTCTGGAATGCCAGGCTTCAGCATGTGTGATGGTTTACTTGGGAAGATGAACACCATAAACAAAAATGTCCCTCCTTATCCCTCTTTTCCCTGAGGTTTTACTGTTGAGCACAACATCACAGGATATGAATTATACCTATGGTCAATTTNGGTTTTTTGGGGATTGGAGGGGGAAGGTTCTTTGAAAGACAAACTTTATAGAAAAGCAGAAAGATTCACTTCATGTACTCAGATTGACAGTTTCATAAGGTTAAAATCTCAGGTACTACACAGAAGTGTAGAAAAAAATCAAAACTTTGTAAGTGTTCACTTTTATGAAGCCACACTCTCATTTAGGTCTCTACATCATCTCCATTGTCAATGAAAAGAGGCACCTCCAGAGTACTTTTCCTTCTACCTGTATTTTGTACCTTTTTAATGAGAGGATAAATCAGTCTTTCAAAGTGCTTATTTCTCTTTATTGACTACAGAAAAAAGGCTAGGTGATCAGTTTAAAAGAGATGACAAATCTTCCCCTTACTAAAGTTTGCTGAGACTAATCTCAGCCTGTAGACTAAATCATGGGCCTACAAGACCACCATAGTCAAGGCAGAAAGGTGCTAGAGAAAAATGATCANCAGCCCACTCACCGAAGGTGCAGAATGAGAAATAGATACCACACAAAACACACTGGTGTGTTACCAACACTATTTTAGTTGCAACTCAAAACCACAGCACCGTCTGGACTGCTATGAAGAAAATTAACTTCACCCCAGACAGGTTTAGTATATTCTCCACCCCTTATGCCATATCATTTGCATTGTGCTCAGGTCCTACACTATCCAACATATCCTCATTAGGTACCACCCTGCTTCCTGTCCTTTCATATATACACAGGCAACCACAGCAACTGAATGTATCAGGCTGGGACTGTGGATACCCCTGCCCAGATCCCAAATCCCACCAGTCTTAAGGACTTAGGAACTAAATTTTCACAAAAAAGCAACCTTACACTTCCATTATTCCTAAGTGGAAGCTTTTTTGTGTGTGAAATTGTAAGATCAGTGAATGGAGATTTTAAAACCAAAAAGATGTTTTCCTTTTTTTTCTTCATGTCCTGGGTTTAACAGAGACAGAGTTAACTTTCTTCATAACAGCTAGCAAGAGGCTGTGTTTTGCATTTGTGCTCAGAAGAAAGCTGATAAAAAGTGATGTTTACAGTTGTTGCCTGGATTTCAAAGTCCTTCAGCTTCACTGATCCCCGAAGACAGGGGAGGGGGGCTGGGATGGAACACAGCCTCGGATACTAGCCTAGGATTTGCTCTCAGGTTCAGACTGAAATTTAGAATAGCCAATAACCTATTCCATAACATACACGTCATGCCCAGTATATAGGTGAGGACCCTCCAGGAGATCGTCCCTTTTTGTTCCGGGTCCCTTTTGTTTCCAGATCCTTCTTGGCTCCGGATCGTCTCGCTCCAGGTGGCCCCTCTCCCAAGGCCTTCCCCCCCACGGCCCGTTTGGCTCTTGGTCTCGGATGCTCGGACTGCTATCTCCGTTCACTGAGTTTTGGGACACTCACAGAATCACAGAATGTTAGGGATTGGAAGGGACCTTGAAAGATCATCTAGTCCAATCACTCCCTGCTCCAGGATTGTTAGTCAGGGCCAGGTGGTCACTTCTCCCCTAATTGCCCCCACCCCGGTCATCTCTTGGTCTGGGACGCTTGGACTGTTATCTCCATTCTGTGAGTGCCTCTGGGAGCAGTACACCCCCTGCCTGGGGGAATTGTGAGTGTGGTTTCAGGACTCTCCCTTCTCCGGGATCGTTAGCCATGAACAGGCTGAGCCTTTGGTCATTGGGTGGGGGGCAGTATCACTCATTTGTATATTTGTATATATTATTATTTTCAATATTATTGTAGTTTAGTTATTAAATTGTTCTTATCTCAACCCATGAGTCCTTTTTCCTTTTACCTCTTTAACTCTCCCCCCTATTCTCGGGTAGGGGGGGATTGTGTGAGTGGGTGGGTGGTTTGGCCCCCAGCCAAGGGCTAACCCATCACGCTTCATATATAAAAAATACTTATGCACTTGTACAACAAACTACATTCAATGTGTAAAATGGAAATATATTCAGTGAACAGAATGAATTGATTCAGTTAGAAAAATGAATAGATGCAGATAGAAAAGCAAAATCTCATCTTGAATTGAAATTGGCCAGAGATGTCAAAAACTACAAGAAAGGGTTCTTCAGCTACATAAACAAAAAGCTGAAGCAGGAGGAAAATATTGTCTCTCTGTTAAACAGCATAGGTGAATTAGTCACCAACAATGCTGAAAAGGCAGCAGTTCTCAAAACTTCCCTCACCTCTGCCTTTACCAGCACTGTTAGGCCTCAGGCTTTGGGAACAAAAATCCAGGTTGATGCAAACATAGATGAACCATCAGTGAAGGAAGAGTTGGTATATGAACTATTACAGGAGCCTGACCACTACAAATCGATGGCCCTGACAATATCCACCCAAGGGAGCTAAGAGAGCTGGCTAATGTCATTGTCAACCTGCTCTCCATGATCTTTGAGAAGTCATGGAGATTGGGGGACATCCCAGAAGACTAGAAGAAGGCTAACGTCACCCACAGCTACAAGAAGGGCTTAAAGGAGGATCCAGGAAATTATAGGCACATCAGTTTTACTTCAGTCCCTGGAAAAGTCATGAAATGAATCTTCCTGAGGGCTATTACAAGGCAAATGAAGCACGTAATCTGGAAGAGTAGGTTAACAAGAAACTTGTGAAGTTCAACAAAGACAAATGTAAGGTCTTGCATCTGCGAAAACATAATCCAGGAGTGCAGCATATGCTGGGATGTACCCAGCTGGGAAGCAGCACTGTGGAAAGGGACTTGAGTGTCCTGGTGGACAACAAGCTCAATGCAAGTGAACGGTGTGCTGCTGCAGCAAAGCAAGACAACAGGACGCTGAGTTGCATCAACAAGTGCATCACCAGCAGTGTTAAAGTCATTATCCCACTCTATTCAGCACTTATCAGGCCACATCTATACTACTGTGTTCAGTTTTAGTCCCTGCTATACAAAAAAGGNCACCCAAGGGAGCTAAGAGAGCTGGCTAATGTCATTGTCAACCTGCTCTCCATGATCTTTGAGAAGTCATGGAGATTGGGGGACATCCCAGAAGACTAGAAGAAGGCTAACGTCACCCACAGCTACAAGAAGGGCTTAAAGGAGGATCCAGGAAATTATAGGCACATCAGTTTTACTTCAGTCCCTGGAAAAGTCATGAAATGAATCTTCCTGAGGGCTATTACAAGGCAAATGAAGCACGTAATCTGGAAGAGTAGGTTAACAAGAAACTTGTGAAGTTCAACAAAGACAAATGTAAGGTCTTGCATCTGCGAAAACATAATCCAGGAGTGCAGCATATGCTGGGATGTACCCAGCTGGGAAGCAGCACTGTGGAAAGGGACTTGAGTGTCCTGGTGGACAACAAGCTCAATGCAAGTGAACGGTGTGCTGCTGCAGCAAAGCAAGACAACAGGACGCTGAGTTGCATCAACAAGTGCATCACCAGCAGTGTTAAAGTCATTATCCCACTCTATTCAGCACTTATCAGGCCACATCTATACTACTGTGTTCAGTTTTAGTCCCTGCTATACAAAAAAGGTGTGGACAGCCTGGAGAGGGTCCAGAGAAGTGCCACAAAGATGATCAAAGGACTGGGAAGCCTCCCATATGACGGAAGACTGAGAGAACTGGGTTTGTTCAGCCTTGAGAAAAGAAGGCTTAGGTGAGACCTTATCACCATGATGATGGAAAATTTTTCACAATAAGAACAATCAGCCATTGCAATAATCTCCCCAGGGAAGTGTTGGATTCCCCAACACTGGACACCTTTAATATATGGTTGGAGAGGGTGCTGGGCCATCTTGTGCTTTTGCCAGAAGAGGTTGGACCTGATGATAATCGAGGTCCCTTCCAACCTGGTATTCTGTGATTATTCATTTCTCTCAAATGAAAGTCACAAGTCTCAAAGAGAACAGTACTGTAAATAGCTCTTTTTTAGGAATACATACAAAACTAATTTGAACTTTGAGTCATTTTATCTAAGTTTCAGCAACTGGCTTAGGTATCTAAGGTTATCCCTACTTGAACTATACCCTCGGCAAGATGATCCTGAGTCAAAACGGCCAATAGTTTACAGTAGTTGAAAGAATGAAAGCTCATTCCCAGAATTCTAAGTTATTCAAAAAGTGAAAATTTTTATTTTTGTTTAAATTAATTTTATTCTTTTACGCTCAAAAGAGTGAGAAAGGACACATTCTTCATTTTATTTTTCCCGCTAGCCATCAGCTTACCGGTTTCAGTCCATCTCAAGGTCACAATAAAGGTTACCACTATTTGACAGTGAATTATTCCAAATAAAATCAATTGGTGACCTCAATCTAATCCCTGCTGTGTGTCCTCATCACAATTCAGCAGTGTGAAGAGACACTAAATGGGCCCAGAATTTGAACGCCAGAGATGTTTCCTCCAAACCTCAGCTAAGGCATACTGTACAGTAACAAAAAGAAACTTCTTTCTGATTATTTTCTTTGCATAGAGAGGATTATTTTCCTGTTATCAACATGAAACACATTTGATATGTTTCAACAGAGGAAGAATTTTTTTAGAGTAATTGTTCTTCATTAGTTTTCACATTTAGTTTCCATTTTTTCATATTCTTCTCTGAATAAGACCTTCAGGTGAAACATCAAATGCAATGAATACACAACTTTCTGAGGGATAATGGATTAGTTTATATCATTTAGATGGCATTGTTTGGATTAAATAAATTTTTTTTATATTTATGTATTGTGCTTAACATGCTGATGTGCATTTCTTCACTATGGTTAATAACTGCTACTACAATTCAAAGAAAAGAAATGAAGTAATTTTCATGCCATAGTTATACTGTCATCGTACAACTGCGGCAACTACACTTTGTAATGACATGTCCTTGTTTTGTTGTGCCAGTTCAAATCTTGTGTCCAAAGAAGTTAATAGCAAAGCAATCTCTGAAAACAGCAGGCCCACAGAGGTCCATCTAAAAATAATTAGGAGTATTTACCAATTTAGGAGGCACATGAAAAATAATGCTCATACTAGTAACTATAATAGCACAGTGATAAAACTTGGAACTCGCAAAGATCTTCCTTTGACTACTGTATGTTTAATCAATGTTGTATATATGTCCAACTTCACAACAATTATTCATCAGACTAATTTAAAACTAGGAAATGTTATTCATAACACTACTCTGTGAAAATATGTAATTTATGTAACTGCACATGCTCTAAAACTATAGCCTACAATTTCTGAGTAAAGAACATGATATCCAATGATATCCCACTGAAGCATACTCTGCCAGTGTTGGCAACAAAAGCTATTATACTCCATCATTTCTTTGATGAGAATTTATTGACAATGTTTTTTTTTTCCTCATTCTTACATAATCATTGATAAACAGTCACATATACCTCCTACTTACAAATATATGTTTGTATATGAATATATACACAGTGTTATACATTCGACATACCTAGCGTGAAGATGAGCAAGTAGAATTCTATTACCTTGACCTTCTTTGATGTACATCAAATAGTTGATGCTATTATAATGTCAATTTCATTGCTTATTTTACTTTAAATAACCTAGCTTCAGATTTCTCCCTTTTCCCATTTTCTACAACACAAAAATGTATATTAGTTATTCTTAAATACTTGTTAATGAATTTCACAGGCATTCTGGATGCAACTAAACAGGCCAGAAAATGTGAAGCCAGAGCCAAGGTAAGCTCATGCCAAAACATTAGTCGATCCATTGGAACTGATTATACATATACAAAAGAGAATATGCGTGAAGTGATATATAAGGTCACTGTGACAGCCAGAAGGTAACGCCAAATTATTCCTGCTGGTTTGACTCATCCACATGTATGGGTACAGAGTAGATTCAGAGCCAAACACTCTGCATGAGCCAAACCTAACTTCCTTGGCTTGCCCACCTCCAAAGCACAGCTGTCGTGGCAAAAACAACCCATCAGACACGAATTCATTTTGCTAGTTTTCATCTGCCATGACTTTGTAAGATGCAGCCACCAAGGGCAGAGTACTTTGCTGCTGCTGCTGTTCTGAGAATAATCTGCTCTACTGAAAGAACCTGTTGGACTCAGGTTGCCTATTGCAATGAGGTGTCAGCTTCTCAATAATAAACATGCTCCTAATGACATCTAAGCACCTCTAACCAAGATTTCGAAAATGTGACTAGTGATTTTGATTGTGCTACGTGCTGGGGCCCATCTGGAAGCACCTGAGTGGCTTGATTTGCAAAAACCGCAGTCCTCTTTGCAAAGCATCATTTAAACACAGTCTTGAATGGGACCTTTCAAAACTGTGGTGGTCAAAACCATTAGCAGCTTTTTAACTAGCTTAGCCTAATTAGTCTGAGTAAGGGAGAAAAGAAACTCATTGACAAGTTATTCTGAAGTTTAAATAGGTATTTTCTGTTTAACTACAGTAGAAACAAGTTTGCCTTTGCTTGACATTCATAAACTGTCCCCCACCTCCCCTAAGCCACAAAATGTTATCTGGATTTTCTTCCCATTTATGTTTATAATCAGATTTGTGATCCTAAATTACATTAATTCAGCTGAGATCAGTTCACACATAAATGCATCTGAATTAAATGGGATAAACCCCCCCAAATTCAGTGACAGATCAGCCTTGGATTTCTACTCATTGCATGAATTTTTAGATGTTTGTATGGTTAATATAAAAACCAAATGACAAGCACAGAGTGTAGCAAAAACTTACTGATACAAAATGTTTAGATATAGACATTTTGCTTATTTGGCACTTACTCCCACAACACAAAATAGTGATAATTATATGTGAAAATTTACATTATGGTTGTATGAAGAAAATAGAATATTTTTCCATCCAGATATAGTTAAAGTGCAAAAAGCTTACGACCAGGTAACATGCTCTGGGTTTTCTTAGCTTTGTCCTCTTACACTAACTTAATGGATGTTTCTATAGAGGTTCTGAGAACATTTTCTGTATGACAATAAAAAGCACATCACTTCTTTTAACATATCACACAGCTTTTTGTCAAGTATACATTTTCCCTTCTCTTCAAGGAAAAAAATAAAGATTAATATGTTTTAGAACACGATTCAATGATTCAATAAATACTTCACTGCTTTAAGTTTTTTTCTTGGAATCAAAATGTAAACTCAAGTACATGAAGACTATCACACAGAACTTTGTGAAAAGTTTTTTGGTTGGACAATGTGATATTTCTTAGCTAATTTATCATTGAGGTTTTTGCAATTTATCTTGCAATGGCTACCTTATTTTAGTAAAGTAAAAATAGTGCCAAAACTTCATACACCACCAAATTTAGAAATATTTTTAAATTATATTTTCATACATTCTGAATGCAGTTGCATTGGTATCAGTGAAAATAATCTGACAGACAATCATAAAATCATAGAAAGGTGTGGAGGGCTATTGTGCAGTTTTGCAGAGACTGCAAATTGACTGTCTCCAATGACTCGTGGTGTCTCACAACATTGCAGTTGTAGATAAGAAGATGGCCAGGAATGCACCAAAGGCCTTACTAACAATGGACTCAATCGTCGAGGCTCTGATAAGGCGGAGCCTCGGAGCCTCCGTGATGTCCGGCCGTAGATAAGAAGACGGCGGGGAATGTGCCGAAGGCCTTACTCCAGGGACTGGCAAACCCTTGCTGAGTGAGGCCATCAACGAGGGACAGCAAACCCCTGCTGAGTCTAACGATGGACTCCGTCTTGCTCTTACAACAAAGTAGCAAATCCGTGCTGAGCAAGGCTCTGCCTCTGTCTGTAAGAGGGGAACAAGCAAAGAGAAGGTGCGGTGCTTGCGCCCACCACCTGAGGACTCCTGAGATGCTGACAGACTGACCGAGCAACATCCCCCCCCCAAGATGTCGACGCTTTTCTCCAGGGATCCAAAGAGTGGTG